>JAWNNM010001217.1:0-155522 GCA_035044965.1 Lordiphosa andalusiaca | reverse complement strand
GCAAATTCCTGCACTGGATGATCTGCGAAAGCTGTTTCTTAACAACAACCACATCGATGCTGTCCATCCCCATTGCCTAGACGATCAAATAAATTGGAAGTTCATACCGCCTCGCTCCCCTCACTTTGGAGGACTTTGAGAGGCTGCGGTAAAAATGGCAAAACATCACCTCTATCGCTCCATGGGAGGATCGCTCCAAGGATTTGATGAGCTGCGCACTCTGGCATGCCAGATCGCCGCCATAGTTAACTCCAGACCTCTTCTTTCACTTTCAGAAAACCCAGATGATCTCAATGTCCTGACGCTTGCGCACTTCCTAATTGGTCGTCCATTAACCTCGGTTCCTGAACCTGAGCTGACTAAGCTTGACTACAATCGGCTTGATCATTGGCAGCGTGTTTGTTTTCACCAGCCGGTATTCTTGAAGAGATGGTCTGAAGAGTACCTCACTCTCCTTCGACAGCGTTCCAAGTGGCGGACACCAAACCCTGAATCAAGATCAATGACGTCGTCTGCGTGAAAGACGAAAACTTGGCACTTATGAAATGGCCTCTTGCCAGGGTCATCGAACTCGTCGTCGGCAGTGATGGAATAGCGCGGGTTGCCGTACTGCGCACCTCGTCTGGCACCACTCGGCGTGCTATCAACAAGCTGTGCGTTCTCCCAATTGATGAAGATGTTGAAAGCCCGATCCTTTCAACGGGGGGTGGATGTTCGGAGCAGTAGGTGGCCCCCAGAAAAGACCACTAAAATCATTATGCATCAAGTTCTACTGTAAATCTAATCTCTTTCTATTATTTGCTCTCATTAACATTTATCCACCTCATTACTCAATTATCTATTCATTTGTTCATCTCTGCCTAGGCCTTGCCTTCGTTTGTTCTTTTTATCTATCTTCTCTTCGTCTTGAGCATTGGCAGAGTGCAGCTGCATTTGTTTTATATACATTTCCAAAACTTATCAATTGAATCGACATTGTTCATAATCAAACTTTTATTATTAAATCTAAGTAGAAGTTGAAGCTGGTGTATATTTTATTTTGGAGATCTAAACATCAAAACATTTCTGGACAAACATAAATAGCTGCCAAAAAAGCTCGGTTGCTTCAAACAAAACGAACCATATATCTTTAAAATTTTGGGAGATATGACGATTTTCCCAAATTGCGGGGGCGGGAGGTGGAGTGGCCAAAATTGAAAATAAACTTGGCCTGCCTGCAGATATAAGAAGCTTTTGTCCTATGCACGTCAAACCGCTAACTCTTACCATCTCTGAGATCTGTGCGTTCATACAGACAGACAGACGGACCGACGGACAAACGGACACTCAGACAGACGGACAGACGGAAATGGCCGTCGGATGTTGATGCTGATCAAGAATTTATATACTTTATGGGGTCGGAGATGCTTCCTTATGGCTGTTACATACTTTTCCACAAAATTATAATACTCTATGTACCTACGGTAAAGAGTTCAAAAAGGGAAAGGTTTGGACAACTGCAGGGGCCGGCCATTTCCATTTCCGCTCCGGGCGGCAGACCTTCACGCTACGACACTGCTCTTACCATCTTGAGATCAGTGCGTTCATACAGACGGACAGACGGACATGGCTATATCGACTCGCCTGTTGATGCTGTTCAAGAATATGTATACTTTACTAGCATATAACCCGACGCGCTTCGCCGCTGTCATAATAATCAGTATGAACCTATTAGTAATAAACATCAAATCATTATATAGACCTAATAAATATCATAGTACACATAAATTTCCCGTAGCGCTTCGGCGCTGTCATAATCAGTATAGACCTAATAAACATCAATATAGCCTTTATTATCTGATTCCAGTTTTAGTTTGAAGTCACTATCGTTACAAACCGAGTTTCAAGTCAATCGGATAAAAAATAACATTTTCCCCATAAAAACTTTTCTGACGCTTTTTCAGGGCTTCTCCAACCCTACTGTCGAATTTTCCAACATCGGAAGATGACATCTCAATGTTTTTCACATGATATTCTTACAAACGGAATTTTAAGACAGTCGGATGAACTATAGATTTTTTCCATGCAGAATGTTCCGAGATTTTTCAGACCCCACAGTCGAAAAACGACTCAATTAATTATTCTTTCTTTCGATACAAACCTAGTTTCAAGTCAATCGGATGAACAATATTAATATACATGCAGTATTTTCAGGGAAGTTTTCGACCCCATGGTAAAATTATTCCAACATTGGAAAAGCACATCTCATTTAATTTCACCTACTTTCCTTACAAATCGAATTTCAAGTCAATCGAATGAAAAATCAAATTTTCCCCATACAAACTTTTCTGACGATTTTCCGGGAATTTTCCGATCCTACGTTCAAATTTTCCAACATCGAAAAATGACATCCCGATTTCGGAAATTTTTTCGACCCTTCGGTCAAATTTTTCAACATCTTAAAATGACATCCCAATTTATTTCACCTTCAATCCTTACAAACCGAATTTAAAGCCATTTCAACTTAAATCTTTTTACATCCTAGTAAACCGAATTTCAAGTCATTGGTTAATTAATAGTTTCTTGCATGCAGAATTTTTCGGGAGTTTTCCGGCCCTACGGTAAAATTTTCCAACATCGTAAAATGGCATCTTAATTTATTTCAGCTTCCATCGTTACAAACCGAGTTTCAAGTCAATCGGATGAAAAATAACAATTTCCGACCCTATTGTCGAATTTTCCAACATCGGAACATCCTTACAACCCGAGTTGCAAGTCAATCGATTGAAAAATTAAATTTTCCCCATACAAACTTTTCCTACACTTTTCCGGGAATTTTCCGACCTTACGGTCAAAGTTTCCAACATCCGAAAATGACATCTCAATTTGTTTTACTTACTATTCTTGCAAACCAAATTTCAAGTCAATCGGGTAAAATATAGTTATTTAGCATGCAGACTTTTCCGAATTTCCTGACATCGGAAAATAACATTTCAACTTATTTCTCTTACTATCCTTACAACCCGATTTTCAAGTCAATCGGGTGAAAAATAGATTTTTCCACATCGAATTTTCCGCCAATTTTCCTTGTGGGCGGATTTTCCGGAATCGGGAAAACACATGTCCAATTATTTCGCAGACTTTGCGTACAAACCGAGTTTCAAGTCAATCGGATGAAAAATAAAATGTTCCCCATACAAACGTTTCCGACGCTTCTCCGGCTTTTCCGGGTGGAATTTTCCAAAACCCAGTCTTAGTACGCATTTTCACCACATAAGGAAACTTCTGTCCAAATTTTAGCCTTCTATCCCTTACTGTTTAGGCTGTGCGATGATTGCCAAGCAGTGAATCATGACAAATTCTTATATATGTAGAGAGAAGAAAAATTTAATTTTCCCCATACAAACTTTTACGACGCTTTTTCGGCTTTTCCGGCTGGAATTTTCCGAAGCCCCGTCTTAGTACGCAGTTTCACCAAATAAGGAAAATTCTTATATATATAGAGAGATAGGGTCGGATGTGCTTTATTCTGCCTGTTACATATTTTTGAACCGACTTATTATACTCCATGTATCTCCGGTAGAGGGTTTACAAATACTCTATAAATGCTAACAATTTCTTCCCAACGATTACCTCAACCGCCTCTTGATGTTCCAACAAAATGGAACTTAACATATACCATGCTGAAAAATGTGTGCGTGTTCAAAGATTTTTCGGAAGAGTATTTAAATGGAAATATGCAGTTAACGGACTTGCAATAGGAAGAAACTACTTTGATGCTGTCAAAGTATTGGGACCGATTTTTATAGCCACACAAAAGTTGCAACTTTACCTTGGCGTCTTTTATAAGCTTTGGCTTGAAACGAAGTTATCCATTCAATCTCTGCAAATCAATAATGCTAAAGAAATGGCCAAATGCTTCGAAAAACGGGAAGAAAAGCTGTTAACAAATGAAATTGTTTGTTCTGCCATTTTACCTGGACTCTCGAATTTGTTGGGTTTTAGTTCAAAGTCTGTAACGGCTGAATGAAACGAAACGGAAATATACGGAACAGTGGCAGGAATACCCACAGCATTAGTTGATCAACGCCGATAGCTATCGATAACAAATTCGATAAAAGCGTGTATTTATATATATGAGAGAGCAAGCGTAGCTAACTTCTCGTCGTAGTTTTTCCATTTCCGATTGTTATCAGACCAAAAAGGTTTAAAGCTTGTTAAATCCACGTGATCGAAGACAAAGTACCCCCAATTGTGACATTATAAAGTACAGCTATAACTGCTTTGAGGAATTGTTTCTGTGGCCAGCAAATTGAAGAAGCGCACACACATAAGTTTAACTCACATATGTTTGTATGTGTTGAGCTGACGCGCCAAAACAGACGCCTCGCCACATATTTGTCTTTGGGTATTCTGGATGAGATTAAGCCTTAATTACCCATTAGCACTTTGGATATTAAGGAGGTGAATATAAGATTACTGCGTTACCAGATTCCGTTTGTGATAAAGTGATAATTTGAGCAGGTGTTTGCATAGCCATTGGCGGCCGCAGAAAGCCAACAAGTGGAAGGTGCGATACTCTGGGCATAGTCGGATGGCCCAGGAATATACCCCCGGATTTGATTAAATGGCCAACGGAATAGTTGAACCTCTGCGGATGATGAGTCCATTTTCCTTGATGTAAATTTTTCGCCATAACCTCAAGACACGTGATTAAGACCCGCCTATGCTTCAACATTGCTGCATGTGGAAAGCGAATTGAAAACTCTTGGAACACTAATTAAGTAGTTTAGCATTTGAAATATTAATTTATTATATTAGGTACAGCAACAATGCACCAGGCCTGACTGCACGGATCGCCGTAATAGTTGTAAGT
Organism: Lordiphosa andalusiaca; assembly: GCA_035044965.1. Taxonomy (NCBI): domain Eukaryota; kingdom Metazoa; phylum Arthropoda; class Insecta; order Diptera; family Drosophilidae; genus Lordiphosa; species Lordiphosa andalusiaca. The sequence continues at coordinate 150,667 of JAWNNM010001217.1, read as the reverse complement.
AATAAAGTAACCCAACCTATTTGTGTTAAGAGAAACCAGCAAGGCTGAACTGAGACATATGGTATTGATCATGGACTAACCGTTTGAGTTAGTGATTTATTGATCGATTTAATTTGATTTATTGGCTCTATAACTACCATATGCATACATACATAAAGCCAAGAACATGTTTAAAGAATTTTAAAGCTTAAATGGCCGAATTGTAATAAGCCCTACCAATATGTTTCCAAACATTAAGTGAATTCAAATAATTTTCTTTTGATTTGTTACATCCTTATCATAGCGTTACTATCATAGCCATGAAGGCCAAGTTTGTGAATTATTGTTGTTGTTCGGTCATACTCTTATCTTTATTGAAATCAGTTAATTTGTCAATTCAGTTCATTATAATTTGCTCATGTTTCACTTCAAACTTTAGACTACTACTTAAACTACCCTCTCATTGTTAAATTCTCTCACCATCATTCTACTTGCATTCGCACACTCATACTTATAAAACTCACCACATTGTTCTCATTCTTAAGCTAGCGCATTTCTACCAAATCCCCAATAAATCAGTTCGGCCTTGACATTGAAAGCGAAGACAACATCATTGCGCATCGAAAAGTTCGTCTCATCTTTTGGTCACGTGGTTAATTATTTGAACAGATCTCACTAGCTGCACACCCCCCAGATCCTGAAGTTAAATGCCGATGAGGAAAAAGCTCCTTGTCTCAACATTTTGGCGCCCAACGTGGGGCAGGTGTAGTAGGTTTGCTGTGAAATATTTAAATAATTAACATTGTTCATGCAAAAAACCTAATCGCAAAACCACAACTACAAGCCCTCGCTACGTCTTGCAGTTGCTATCGTCGTCGCTCGCATACAATGTGATCTCTCCTAACGGTTCAATCCCGCTATTTTCGTCGTTCGCTTTGCTGCTGCTGTACGCTTGCGGTTCAATTTCGTCACTGCCGGCTCACGCATACACACACATCGGTACATCGCTAGAATTGCATCACATTTTTTCGTTCTCGTCGGTTTTTCGCTGATTTAAGCACACAAGCTCTGCTGCTGTATATCAGTTCAACAATTATTTTCGTCGATCGCTGCCACAGTGAAATTACATTGCTTTATTAAAATCAAAATCTCGTGTGTTTTGCCGCATTAATTATCGAACTGCCGGCAAACGCCCACACATTCGCACACCCTCCGTTGTCATTGAAGCTGCATACCTTCTGTACATTTAATTTTCGCCCTTACTTTCTCTGCCGGTTGGACCGCGTGATTTGCAATTGTTAATCGATCGAATTCTGCATCATTAAATCGTACAAATCAATCAACATGTCGCTCGAGGAACTCAAACGCCAACGGAGTAATGTGAAAAGGAACATATCTCGGATCAAATCTCTGGTTGAGATCAAAGCTGAATCGGAAACTCGGCTGTCTGTTGATGAGCTGCGCTGCCGCTTGGGAATTTTGGAGTCATATTTTAAGAAGGCTCTAACAGTTCAAGCCGACATCGAAAATATTGACCCAACAGACAATGGTCGTGCTGATTTGGAGGACACGTACGTGACAATCAAGTTGTGCATAAAGGAGCAAATTGGAGGAGACTTAAACAGCACAGTTATATCGCCGGATTTTCCTACAATGCCAGCAACCACCATGAGGTCATCCTCATTGCCAAAATTGTCACTGCCTTCGTTTGATGGAAACTACTCCAATTATAAGAATTTCATCAACTCTTTTGAACAAATTATTGCACGTGAGTCTGGTCTATCAAGTATAGAAAAGTTTAACTATTTGCTCACCTGCCTAAGAGGGCCTGCGTTAGAAACCATCAAAGCATTTCAAGTTACGAGTGAAAACTATCCTAAGGCCCTGGACAGATTAAAAGAAAGGTACGATAATCCTACTCTCATATTTCTAGAAGGTATTGCTGCTCTGTTTGCACTAAATCCTGTCGAGAAGTCAAACGGCCAGCAACTTCGCAGCCTGGTGGATAAGGCCTCTGCTATTTTCAGCTCGTTGGAATCAATTGGGAACGCAACTAGTATCGCTCAAGCAATGCTCATCTACATTGTTATTGACAAGTGCGACCAACAGACTCGCATCAAGTGGAACGAATCTTTGGACTACAAAACTCTGCCCAGCTGGTCAACATGTACGCAGCTTTTGGAACGTCATTGTCAATTTTTGATTTCATCTGGAACCTCGTCGCAGCGTAAGCCTGATCACAACAAACCCAATCTTCGTATTCAACAATCAACCAACTCCTCGTTTGCCATTACTAATCTCGCTTGTACAATTTGCTCTAGTTCTGGCCACAAAATCTTAAATTGCCCCCAGTTCAAAACGATGAATAGCAATCAACGTTTCGACAATGTCAAGAAACTTGGACTTTGCCTCAACTGCCTAGGGAGCGGACATCGGCTGGCTCAATGTTCATCAACACATAGATGCCGTCATTGTAATCGGGCTCATCATTCATCGTTGCATCATGATCATCCCCCATCGTCGCAGCCTTCGACTACACAGGCACCGCAATCATCACCAGTTGTTCAACCAACTCAACGTTTCTGGCAACCTGCACCACAACCTCATTTACCTCAAGCTGCTACACACTCTCATATGGAAATGTCAGCAGAGGATCAGATTATTTTGGCAACAGCTATGGTATTGGTCAAGGATTCCTCAGGTGAATACAAACTTGGTAGAGCGTTGTTGGATTCTTGTTCGCAGGTAAATTTCATAACTGAAAACTTTGCCCAAAAACTTCGCCTTAATCGTGAAAGGCACCATATTGGAATTCGTAGTATTGGAGAATCGCTAACCAATATTAAATCTCGCACAACAACTGTCATCAAATCTCGGGTCTCAGGGTATCAATTGACTCTCCAATTTGGAATCACATCGCACATTGCCTATCAGCCAGATGCCGAGATCGACATATCCACTTGGAACTTGCCTGCCAACGCACCTTTGGCAGATGACACCTTTTTTGAATCGCGTCGTATCGATCTGCTTCTCGGAACCGAAGCATTCTTTGACGCTCTTGCTGTTGGTCAAATTCGCATTGGACCAAATATGCCCACCCTACAGAAAACATTATTTGGTTGGGTCGTTTCGGGCAGATTTCGGCGTCAGCATACTGAGAACTCACCATTGTGCCTGGCCATTGTTGAGGAATCAATTGACAACAACTTGCAGCAATTATGGAAAATTGAATCAATTGAACGCTCTTTGAAAGACATTCACCCAAATCATCGCCTGTGTGAGGATCATTACATATCCACGACACTCACGGATCCGTCTGGTCGCATTGTTGTCAGGTTGCCGTTTGTAGAAGATCCTAAATGCCTTGGACACTCAGCCGACACAGCTCGCAATCGATTTCTCGCTATCGAAAAACGTCTTTCACGCTTGCCTGACATTCGCTCGCAATATGTGGCTTTCATGCAGGAGTATGAACATCTTGGCCACATGACTCTTGTTCCCACCCCAAACTTAGACGAACCACACTTTTACATCCCACATCACTTTGTGCTCAAACCGAGCAGTCTTTCTACTGCACTCAGAGTCGTTTTCGACGCCTCGTGTCGAACCACATCACAAAAGTCGCTGAACGACATTCTTTTGGTTGGTCCTACCGTCCAAGAGGAATTGTACATATTACTGCTGAATTTTCGAATGTATCGCTTTGTCATTACAGCTGACGTTACAAAAATGTACAGACAAATCCTCGTACATGAAGAAGAACGAAAGTTCCAGTACATATTTTGGCGATCTTCCCCAGATGCAGATTTAAATACGTATCAACTTAATACTGTTACGTATGGGACCGCCTCAGCTCCATACCTTGCAACACGTAGTTTGAATTACATGGCTGAAAACTGCAAGGACGATTTGCCCTTGGGAGCTGCAGCTGTTAAATCTCGCTTTTATGTCGACGATCTACTGTGTGGAGCGGACGATGTCGACACTCTGCTTACTCTCAAAGCAGAAATAATTGAAATTCTCGAAACTGGTCATTTTCCATTATGTAAGTGGCACTCAAATCTCCCTGACCTTATGGAAGAAAATTCGAATAAAGAAATCCATATTTCCGAAAACTTTGTGAGCAGTACACTTGGAGTAATTTGGAATCAACAAGAAGACACATTTAGTTTTTCGTTTTCCCCCAAAGAAGTATTCAACACTGTCACAAAACGTACGATTCTGTCCACTGCGTCATCACTCTTTGATCCTATCGGCCTGCTGACCCCACTCGTCATTGTCTCCAAGATAATAATGCAGGAATTATGGCTGTTGAAACTCGATTGGGATGAGTCAATCCCACAAAACCTGACTGACGCTTGGAACAACTGCTTGGAGTCGCTAAATTCAATTTCGCAACTAACTCTGCCTCGTTTTTGTTTGCAGCCAAGCAAGTGCAACATTCAGCTACACGCATTCTGTGATGCGTCGATTCGGGCCTACGGATGCTGTTTTTATGTCCGCACAGAGGACTTATCTGGACAAGTTTCGGTTAAGCTGTTTACGTCGAAATCGAGAGTGGCACCAGTGAAGAAACAATCCCTCCCGAAACTGGAACTTTGCGGCGCACACTTGCTTGCTCAACTCTACAACAAAATCAAGAACATCTTCGCAAGCCGCACCATCAAGTCATACTTTTGGTCTGACTCTCAACTTGTACTATATTGGCTTCAACAACATTCGGTCACTTTGTCGACTTTCGTGGGAAACAGAGTCTCTGATATCCAGGAATTGACTAGTGGCGGCCACTGGAATCACGTACCAACTCAGCTCAACCCAGCCGATCTATTGTCTCGAGGATGCAGCGTTGGAGACTTGCAAAATTCGAGTTGGTTTACTGGCCCGTCATTCCTGCTTGAGGATTCTTCAAAATGGCCCACCAAGAAGAAAGGACTTGACGTTGACATGGATGTGGTCAATACAGAAAAACGTAAAAGTCTGTTTACTGCTGTAAAGGAAACTAACTACATTCTGGATATTAGTGACAAAATTAGCTCATACATTCGCACACTTCGCATTCTCGCCTGGATAATCAGATTCATCAAAAAATGCAGAAAACTACCAACATCGACTAGCGCGTCACCAGAACCGGAAGAACTTCGCTTCGCATCGAACTGCATAATCTGGAACGTTCAACAAACTCATTTCGCAGATGAAATTCGCTTGCTACAGAAGCAAAAACCATTAAAAAACAATCTAAAATTTCTCACTCCGTTTTTAGATCACTCAACTGGCTTTGAACTTGTAAAGGTTGGTGGACGATTGGATCATGCTGATTTACCAGACTCCCAGAAGCACCCAATCCTGTTGCCCAGCAGCGCTCAATTCGTTTGGAAGTACGTTCGCCATCTACATCTTCGAAATCACCATGCTGGTCCAAAGGCGTTAGTGGCTCTTATTCGATTGGAGTACTGGATCGTCAATGCTAGAGAATTGGCTCGTCGCATCGTACGTTCCTGTATTCATTGCGTCCGCTATCGGCCTAAGCTGCAACAACAACTAATGGGTTCATTGCCAACTGCTCGACTTACGTCTGCTCGACCATTCGAACGCTGTGGGATCGATTTTTGTGGACCTATTAACACCTATTTGAGGATTCGAGGAAAGGGGCCTATCAAATCATACATCGCCATGTTTGTTTGCCTCTTAACCAAAGCTGTCCACATAGAAGTAGTCGCTGATTTGTCCACCAAGGCCTTTCTAAACGCTCTGAAGCGCATGGGAGGTCGTCGTAAACTGCCTGCAGACATCTTCTGTGATAATGCCACAAACTTTGTTGGAGCAGCGAACCAGCTGCGCGATCTAAAGGAGTTTATGTTCAAAAAGGAGATCCAAGATGAAATTTTCAAATTTTGTTGCAGCGAATTCATTAACTTTCATTTTATCCCACCCAGGGCACCCCATTTTGGCGGCCTCTGGGAGGCTGCGGTGAAGAGTGCAAAGGGCCTTCTAAACCGCACGTTGGCAAATACTAAGTTCACCCTAGAGGAACTAAACACCGTTGCTGTTGAGATAGAGGCCATCCTTAACTCTCGCCCTCTATCACCACTCTCATCAGACCCAAACGATTTCGGCGCCCTGACTGCTGGACATCTTTTGGTTGGTGACTCTCTCCGATCATTGCCTGAGAGGTCACTTGAGTCCAAAAACCTGTCGAGTTTGGATCGATTCGAAATGATCACCGCCATCAAACAACGCTTTTGGAAGCAATGGTCCACCGACTACATTAACGAGTTGCGAGCTAGTACCAAGTGGACATCACCGTCACCGAATCTATTGGAAGGGACTTTGGTCATCATTCACGAAGACAATCTTCCTCCTCTGCGTTGGAAACTTGGCAGAGTTGAATCAACAGTCCTTGGAAAGGACGGTCACGTCCGGGTGGTACATCTTCGAACCTCAACTGGAATGTGTTGTCGCCCCATACACAAGCTGGCTATTCTTCCTGTATATTGAAAGAGACCTTTCAAAGGGACCGGGATGTTCGGTCATACTCTTATCTTTATTGAAATCAGTTAATTTGTCAATTCAGTTCATTATAATTTGCTCATGTTTCACTTCAAACTTTAGACTACTACTTAAACTACCCTCTCATTGTTAAATTCTCTCACCATCATTCTACTTGCATTCGCACACTCATACTTATTAAACTCACCACATTGTTCTCATTCTTAAGCTAGCGCATTTCTACCAAATCCCCAATAAATCAGTTCGGCCTTGACATTGAAAGCGAAGACAACATCATTGCGCATCGAAAAGTTCGTCTCATCTTTTGGTCACGTGGTTAATTATTTGAACAGATCTCACTAGCTGCACACCCCCCAGATCCTGAAGTTAAATGCCGATGAGGAAAAAGCTCCTTGTCTCAACAGTTGTTATTAAAAAAAAAATATGAAAATGGACAAGAGTAACTAGAGAAAGAAAATGGGGATATCGAAATGAGTTAGCATCGGTAATATTAGGGTTAGCATGAAAGGACAGAACTATTGCTAACATGGTAGGGCGGGTATTTGGGATAACATCAAACCCAATCGTATCTCCTAGTTCGGTATAACATCTTTCAGAGGCAAGGTCAACACATTCTTCTTGTATGATATCCAGTTACGTTCATGAGCAAAAGATCCTCCCCGTCCGACGAGCCCTAGCCGAAAGACTTCAGTGTTGACCCAAGCTTGAGCTCATGCGTGACCAAAGTGAAGCAAACAACATCAAGGCTTAAATATCATTACAAGTCCAGCACAGCAGTTATATATCAAAAGTCATTTGATGGCACTAATGCGGAAATAACAATCGTTTAATAAAAAAGTAAGCTCAAATAAAAAAAAATGTATTATAACGATTCTATTAATTCCCGATTTTGCACCAAAAGAGAATGTGGAATTAGTAGAAATCGACAGGTCGACAGTACTTCGCAATCCACATGTTCTCTTTAGAAAAACTCCATTAATTCGATTAAACCGTCCTCTGAAAATTAGGAATACGATGACGAAAATAATCTTGAACTAAAGTTGGCGATGACAGAAATTAACGGGTCCGCTCCTAAACCAATTGATCTTCAGAAAAAAATTCATTTATTCTTGTCATTACCAATCATCTAAAGTACTGCATAGTGTGACTGCTACTAGAAAGACCATTTTCTGGCTTTAATCTGGTACTTTCCGACTTGAGATGCAATTTGTCACCCGATTCAATAAAAAGTCAGGTCAAGCCCAACTATAACATACTCTGTCCAAAAGAAATTGTACGCTCAGCATAAATTTTCATGCTGCAGTCAGCTGAAAGCAGCGCTGCTACTGCGCTGCAGCAGCTAACAGTCTTTTGGCCATAACTCGACAACCGTTCATCCGGTTTTTACCATTTCGACGGATCGAAAAGTTATCCTGATTACTAAATACGTGTAGAAGCAACGAACCATCTATCTTTTAAACTGTAGGAGATATGACGCTTTTCCAAATTGGGGGCGGGAAGGGGCGTGGCCGAAAATGTAGAATGAACTTGACCTGCCTGCAGATATAAGAAGCACATGTCCCATACATGTCAAACCTTTATCTCTTACCATCTCTGAGATCTGTGCGTTCATACGGACAGACAGACGGACATGACGGACAAGACTCGTCTGTTGATGCTGATCAAGAATATGTATACTTTATAGGGTACGAGATGATTCCTTCTGGCTGTTACACACTTTTGCACAAACTTATAATACTTACGGTACAGAGGGCACTGATCGTAAGGTTGAACTTTCTGTTGTGCTCCGCGAACAATTCAAAATAATTTTTATTTAAAACCACTGTTGCCCCTTTTGTGACCGCCGGCAGACGCAAGTGTGTGCATCCATACCACCCACCAGTGAACTTGCCCACTCAGTGCAAAGCACCCAACACAAGTGAAGTGCAGTGCAACGCTTAGGAGTTCGATTTGTGCCAATCCATAACCTTTGTTATTTAATTATTTGAAAGTTTTTTAGTTTTGGTTAGCGACGTAAGTACACACCCTTACGTAATTTGATCAATTCGTTACGCCACAAAAATGGCCTAACGCGTCATTGCTAATACCAATTAGTGCTGGCACTTTTAAGCTGTGACTTTGGTGTGCGTGTTTTTGGCCAGATTCTGGTAAAAGCATATACAAATTTTTCGTGTGTTTCCTTTGCTTTTCTTTCAAGTGCCGTCTGTATATTGATAAAAAGTAGTTTATCTATTTTATCTGTTTATTATAATATACTAAACGAAACAGGTTTAAAAGCAGCGGAAGCGATGGGAAATTGTGTAACATGGGAGTCTGGTGGTTCAAAGGGCTAATAACATAATCATTAATCGCAATCCCAATAATTATTTTTTATTATTTTAATTCACTCCAAATTTGTAACAGATCAGTAACAACACCAACTCCCTATCAAAAGGTGCGTTACCGAAGGCCGCAAATAATGCAATCGCCAAGCCACTACACACGGGTGGGAGCAACACGTCTTCTGTTACAAACAGTCGAAAGTCCTCTGCTGTCTCTAGAAAGAAATTCCCCAACCAGCAACCAGCAGCAGGGGCCTCGACCCATGAGACGGCAAAGGGTTCAAAGATATTTTGTAGCAGGGCCGTGGTGTATACCAGACCCGACCCAACCAAGGTCGGAACCGCGGATCAGGGCAAGGCGTACAGAATCCTAAAACGTCTGGCAACCAACCCAATCGGGAAGGACCAGACGTCGAAGGAGAACTATGCAAAGGTCCAGGAAGACATTGCCTGAGCGAGGGAAGTTCTTCCATGGACATGACCCCCCCCCCCCCCCCCCCTGGCAGCAACCAGCTACTGAAAGCGACCAGCCGGCAAAAGCGAACCCACCTTATTAGCCATCCACTACGAAGAGGAATCAGTCCAAGGATGAGCAGCAGTCGCTGTCATCTAAACGGCCGAAGACTCATGGAACCCCTCTCCGGGTCTCCTTTGCCGAGATGGCAAAAAATAAAAAGGTTGTGGGCATCACTAGAAATGGATTGAGGCAGCTACAAGCCAGGGGCACCTCCCAGCTGTTACAGCTTAGGCTGGTTCCAGGGCAACATTCGGCTAGTAGCGTGTGAGGACTAGAGATCGGTGGTTCTCTACAAGTCCGCCATTTCAAAGGTGGGTGAAGTATACCCTGGAGCGAAGTTCAGGGTTGTGGACGCCAAGGACATACCATCTTGTCCGAGGGCCAGGGCGTGGTTACTCGTACACCTAGCGGAACCAGAAAAGATCCTCCAACTTCTTAGTACAATGAATCCTGGGGCACCCACCAGTAACTGGAAGGTTATCAAAGTGGAACGCTCAACCAAAGCAACCACTATGATTACCTTCCAGGTTGATGACGAAACGGCAGAGTATTTAACCAAATGCGATGGAATCCTGAACTATGGGTTCCAGAAAGTTTTCATGAACGTGTAATAATGCAATAATAATAATGAAGCGTTGATGTGGAGGAGGAGGACCGTAGTGATGATGAGATGGAAGTAGAGCGCACACCTCAACAAGAGGAACGGTCTGGTTACTCAGGTGGTTCAGACAATGGACAAGCCTTCGGGCGCCTATATACCGAGTAGGAGCTTCTCCAACCGGAGGATGCCGATGCCACGTTGAAGGAGGAGAGATTCTCTCACATTGATACGGGTGCTGCAAATAAACCTGCACCACTCAAAAGCAGTAACCGCTGCACTTCTACTTCGTCTATCCCCGGGCGAAGTAGATATTGTGTTTGTCCCAGAGCCATGGGTTTCTGGTGACAGAATCAATGGCTTGAGGACACCAAAATATAACCTTTTCCACACCAAGGGTAAGGGAAAAATCGGAACATGTATTTTATTCAAAAAACATCTTAACACACTTCTACTTCCTCAGTTCAGTGATGGGGACATCTCCACGGTCAGCCTGGAACTGGGGAGAGCCCTCCACAACCTACCTTATTCCGGGACCTAACCGGAAACAGCACACAAACAAACACAAGCCTCATCTTAGGAGGCGATGTCAAATCACACCACACACTATGGGGCAGCACAGATATCAGCGAGCGCTGTGAGTCACTGTACAATTACCTTTTACAGACAAATCTGCATATTGCAAATAACGGAAACGACCCTCCCTTTAATATAAAAAATCGAAAGGAGGTCTTGGATATTACCCTTATCTCCGAAGACCTCTGTGATCAATTGGTTTCATGGAAGGTGCTGCCAGAGCACTCCTTCTCTGACCACAGATACATAGAGGTCTTTCTAACATACAAGTGTCCACCACCCAAAAAGATACAGAGCCCGAAAAAGAAAAACTGGAAAGTAACAACAAACTTCTCTCACAAAAACTTGAAGCGTCCCCACCAAATACACCTAGGACGGAGAAACAGATAGATGATCTTGTCGATACGCTTACCAACGCGTACGCAGTCTCTTTTAATAGGGCTTGCCCTCCTAGAAAAATAAGCTCCGAAAATAGTGTAGACATGCATTCAACGTAGCCAAATATAAAGATCAAACTACCGCTTGGGAGTTATATAAACAAAGGCTAAACACCTACAAGAAAGCTATCAGGAAGGCTAAACGCTCCTCCTGGTCGAACTATTGTAGTAGGCAAATTCACCAACACCGCCAGGACTCTTACAAAAAACAGACGGAACCTGGACCGACTCAAGCGAAGAATCTTTAGATCTTCTGCTAAGCACTCACTTTCCTGAGTGCTCCCTCAACCCAATAACTCAATTTAGGCCAACCGACCTTTCTACAAATCATGTGAACACCATTGCCACTGAGGCCAGAATTAAGTGGGCTATCGATTCTTTCGAACCGTTTAAATCGCCTGGCCAGATATCCTATTTCCAGCCCAACTACAACACAGCATTGGGTACACAATGACTTGGCTTTACACAATCTATGAAAGCTGTCTCAAAATCAACTATATCCTCACCAGATGGAAAGAAACTAAAGTGGTATTCATACCGAAAGCTGGCAAAGCTTCACATGTGAAACCTAATGATTATAGGCCAATCAGCCTATCCTCATTTCTACTCAAAACTCTTGAGCGACTTATAGACGCACACCTGAGGCAAATTATAAGTCCCTCTCATCTGGCAAGCATACAAAATGCTTACAGCAAGGGTAGGTCCACCGAAACCAGCCCTGCACTCTCTGATCTCAAAGATTGAAAGATCTCTTGAAGTAAAAGATTATTCTCTAGTAGCATTTCTCGACATTGAGGGTGCCTTTAATAACGTCCAACCTGAAGCCATCACCCCAGCTTTGACATAAGTGGGAGTAGATGTACCGCTGGTAAGATTCATCGACCAATTGCTAACCAGCAAGACTATGGGTTGTAGCAGTTAACTGCTGCGGCTCATGGAGGCGGAGGGACACCTAGTGGTGGCCTATGCCATTTTCAAATGTTGACTATTTCCACAGACGCTGTGTGATTTCATGCAGAACGCACTGACTACACTTGCTCAGTGGACAACATCTTGCGGCTTGGGCGTAATCCCAGCAAAGACGGAACTAGTGCTTTTCAGCAGATAATACAAAATTCCTGATCTTATACCCCCAAAAATGAATGGAGTAAGCCTTAAATTTGGAGACAATGCCAAATACTTGGGAGTCATCCTGGATAGGAAACTACTCTGAAATAAAAAAGGCAACAATTGCACTTTTCTCTCGCAAAAAGCCCCTTCCCCTTCCATAGTACACTGGCTTTACACAGCTGTGGTCCACCCCATACTACCCTACGGAGCACTAGTTTAGTGGCCAGAGCTGGAGAAACAATCAGTCCTCAACAATCTGCATAAGGTACACAGAAGTGCGGAAATCTGTATTAGCGGCGCTCTTCGAACAACACCTACAGAAGCGCTAAATACTATTCTGCACCTCCTACCACTAGACCTTATATCAATGCAACTGTCTATAACAACAGCCCTTAGACTAAGAGAATCCGATGCCTGGAACGGAGCTAAGTCGCGACACTCAACAATTCTCAATGACCAAATGAGTACACCGTTAAATACTGATTACTGTACACCACAAACGACGTTCGTCAAATCAAACGACGTCAGTATTCCAAGCCGTCACGAGTCTCCATATCCACAGCCGAGCCAATGCCATCAACATCTACACTGTTGGCTCTAAGCTTCACGAAAAAGTAGGAGGGGAAGTTATCTCCACCAACCTAAACCTGAATTTATCGTTCCGCCTTTCTGATCAGAGATCGCTCGAGACTTCAGTATACACCATATCTGGGTGCCTGGACAACGCAACATAGACGGAAACGAGTCTGCAAACACAAAAAAGCTGAAACACGTCGCGGATAGGTGGAAAAACATTTTCTCCTTTGGGGTAGCGAAACTTTCTTGGCCAACACTAAACCTAAAGCGTATGAACAGGCTTTTACGCCACAGAAGGAGACAAATATCGCTTTTGGTGGGAACTGCCTTATCGGCAGACACGCTGCTGCACGCCTAAGCGTCACTCACCATGACTTCTGCACAAGCTGCAGGTACGAAGAAATGGAGGAAACAGTACAACACCTCCTCTGCCATTGCCCCGCCAGAATGGGACACTAGGTCAACATCTCTTACTTAACCTACTTAACCTATGGTTCAGTAGCAAGGACACCCCTAATTAACAAAATGGGTTAACAGGGCACACATATGGCATCGCAATGGGCCCAAAGAGGCGTAAGTGGGTGGGCGACGTGTCGCTCTCAGCCATCACAAACTAGCCTAACCTAACCTAGTGATGGCGATAGTCAGTAACTATAAGAGCTGGCAACATAAATGACTACGGTGAACTACAATTAATAATAAAAAAACACACACACCCCCCAAGATCTTCTCCAAAGAAAAACAATAAAAAATACTAACTACAAACCTAAACCCATTAACTACACATTAATAACAAAAACTCCTCCAAATTTTGCACGACAAAGATTAAATTCAGATGAGTATCAGCCCACATTGCACCAAATCATGCACTTACTCTCAAAAATCTTTTCTACGTACTAGAACTATCTAATGTACATACCGTAGTCACAGACGACTTCAACGGTTGGCACAAAAGATGGGCTTTGCTTGAGAGACAAAACACTTGAAGATGTATATCCCAATCTAACTACACCCTACAAAATGACGGATCACCAACACACCTAAGCACATATATTGACATTACCGTCACCGGCCCAACCCTACACATTGATAGCACTTGGAATAGCGAAGTCCACCTCTTTGGCTGTGACCATTTTCCTATTATTATAGCTCTCTTCTCGTCTAACCCACCACACGCTAAATGTATAACGCCAAGACCACATTTAATGGCCGAAAAAGCCAACTGGAAACGCTTCACTGAGCTAACAGAAAAATTTACCACACAGTGACAAACTAGCACAAACATTAACCAAGAAGACCCCAATACCCCAATCTCATCCACAGCACAGGCAAACATAGTGACTTGATGGAAAAAAGACCTATGATGGTGGGATGGATTTTTCTTTACACTATTATTGTTTTTCAATCATATTTTACTGTCTTTATCCGTACCGATCATTGTTCAACACTTTCGTTGTCTGATAAGGTCCTTTATATTTTGAAACCAACTTTCTTGAAACACCTGCCGTTTAGGGAAAGTTTTTTATCATTACGTATTCTCCTTTTTTGTACTCCCGTGCGACTCTTCGCTTACTATCTGTACATTTTTTTTGTTATAAGTCTGAACTTTGTCTTGATTCTTTTCTGCTGTTTTTCTTATCATTGGTAAATTTCGATCTTCTTGTCTCTCAATTCTATTAAATTTTCTTTCAGTTCATCTATTGCCTTGCCTGTTTGCTGAACCCCAAAGAGCATTTTACTAGGATGCTGCTGTATGCTTCTTTGTTGTGTGTTACTTAAAGCATATTTGACGGTTTCAATAACCACATCCCAATGCAATCCTCTTTCTGGTTCTACTTACTTGGCTATCATTGGACCGAGACCCTCTCCACCTGTATTTGTTTGAGGTGAGGCTGTTGCGATCTTTATATGTTTCACGTCATTTGCTTCGAGGAATTCCTTAAAGCCATTTAACGTAAAGCAACTGCCTCTGTTGGATACAATCGATTTCGGTCTACTTCTGGTATCCACTGGACCATAATGGTCTATGTGAACGATTTCAAAAGGCAAGCTTCCTTTCGGTATATTATGTAGTAAACCTTCCTCTTTTCCGTTCTTATCAGAATATGCAATACATTTGAAATATTGTTGTATGTGTAATAATGCCTTTTCTTTTATGTTATGGAACCAATAGCTTTTAGAAGCAATTTCTGTCATTTTTTTTATCCCTAAGTGTCCCATCTCGTTGTGATACTTGTACAGCACATGTTCTTCCATATCTTCTGGTACACAAAACGCTATTGTCGCATCATTTTTCTTTCTGTAAACTACCCCGTTTCGCATCTCGTAGTATTTATGTTCTGATTTCTCTAGTAATGCCTTTATCGATTTCAACTTTTCATCCTTTCCCCGGTAAATCATTAAATTGCTAACGTATTGATGTCATTTGCTTATACATTTGTACACCTGCTGATTGCATCGGCATGCTTCATGCGAATACCAGCTCGATGCACTAATATATAGTCATGGTTTTGCAACTCCAATGGCCAAATTGAGATCATGGGATTTATATCCTTTTTGTTCAAAGTCTTGGTGAGTGAGTTGCAATCAGTAATTATCTTGAACTGCTTACCGAAAAGGTACATTCGAAATCTTTGAAGAGTGTAAATAATCGCCAAAGTTTCCAGTCCAAAACAATGATACCTCGATTTTGTATCAGTGGATCTTTTGGAAAAGTAGAAGATTGGATGTAATTTTCCATCTCGCTTTTTCTGCAACAAAATAGCTCCGAAGCCTAGAGAGCTCGCGTCGCAGTGCAATTCTTTATGGTCGTTTTGACTGTACAACGCAAGAACTGGATCCGCCAGCAATTTTCCTTTCAATGTTTCGAAACTCTTTAACTGCTCTTCTTCGAATTCAAATTTTCGATCCCTTTTCGTCAAATCATATAAAGGTTTTGCTATTGTCGAGAAATTTTTTACAAACCTCCGAAAATAGGAAAACAAGCCCACAAAACTTTCGACTTCACGATTCTTTTGTGGTATAGGGAAATCTATTACTCCTTGCAATCCTTCATCGTCCGCCCGTATACCCTCGCCACTTTTTATGTATCCCAAATATTTAACAACGAACTTAAAAAATTCACACTTATCTAGTCTCAGCTCGAGCCAATAGCCTTTGAAATACTTCCGTTAAAATGTCAAAGTGCTCTTCAATATTGTCAGTTGCTATCATTATGTCATCAAGGTAAACAACGACCGTATCCTTCCGTATCGTGTCTGCAAATACTTAATAGAAATATCGTTGACCAATAGGGCAATTGTCAAGCCAAAAGGCATTCTCAAAAACTCGTATTGCCCTAACGGAGTTGTGAAAGAAGTGTATTTTATGGAATTTTCATGCATAACAAAAAAGAAAGTCGGTCAAGCCCGACTATAACATACTCTGTACCAAGGAAATTATACGCTCAGCATAAATTTTGATGCTGCAGTAGCAGCTGAAAGCAAATCGTAACTTAACCTGCTGGCATTATGCTGACATTATTATCGATGTTGTAAGTTTCTTTTTCAGGATTAGATAAGTCGATCTTATATAAATATTGTATTCATCTTGCATATCAAATGTTCTTTCATTCAGAGTAATGTTATTTTGTCTAAGTTCAAATTTACCTGCACTTAGAAAACTTTCTACACAGTATTACTTACTAGAATTATCGCTAATGAAAATGTTACAAAATCTTACATATTCATTGCCATGTTTGCGGTGGTGGTGCTTACGAGTCGTCTCCTTTCTTTCCCGGCAATCTTTAACTTGATGCTCGATGCTGCCACACCCATAGCAGGATCCATATTCACTTTTGAAATCCCTTAGCCAGCGATATTTTGCTACTCACATAGTCTGCGAAACTCTCATAAGTCTGCCATATACGTGTCTCGAACTTTTCACGCAGCTTTGTCTTCTTCTTAGGGCTGAATTCCACATGCAACTGTTGAAGCAGCTCGTCCACAGATAATGTCAACCGCTCCGGGTTGGCATAAATAAACAGATGTGCTTTTCCTTTTAGCTTACATAGCAGCAGAACTCGCATTAAATATTCCTAAATGCCAAAAACAAAAGACACGCTTTTAGTTCTTTGATCCAGTTCTCTGGCCGCTCGTTTCCATCATATTCAACCGTTGGCTCAGAAATTACGTTCATGAAATATGTGTTGCCAACTGAACGCTCATTATCTTGTTATTGCTTTAATTATGCATTTTCTTTTTGCAGCTGCACGACCTTTTGGCACAAGGTGGCAGCCCTATCCATATTTTCGCTGTCTACTTCATCTTCGCCGCAGTTGTTATTGTTGTCGCCTTCACACTATTTATAATAAACATTATAGAAATTTAAAAGGACAATCGGCCTTTTAAGACGAACCCTAACAGAAACAAAAAAAGGAAGACCCAAAATATAACTTGACAAATAGCCTCAGACACACCCTCAAAAACAATCTGAACCCTTTAATAAACATTCCCAGCATTCTTAACCCATCTACCAACCCATTTACCACCAACAAATCAGAAACAGTGTCTTGGACACATTGTGAAATTGCTCTTGATTCCTGATCTTTGATATGCTCCTTGCCTTTGGTTGCTGTCATAGCTTAGGTTGTCTTGCCTTGCATGTCACAGATGAGAAGCAATTTTCCGGGAGGTTGCTGCCACACACATCTTTTGTCGGGTTCTCACTGCACCGCGTTCCTGCAACTGTATTGAATGCTGCTTTTACACCATACAAAAGTCGAAGGAGCTAGTGGTAAATATATCGGATACGAAAAAACTGTGATTTCTATGTGGAAATTGGAACTCTTTCCACGGAAGCACTGTGATAAATTACCCACCAGTTTGCTATAACATTTCATAAAACTAAGAACTGTTTCAGCCTTATCTAATGCTTAATTGTTTTTGGGAGGTATTCTTTATCAAATAAAATATTGTGGGTAAAATTCATTATTTATAATTTTGAGAACTGTATGGAAAAATAATGAAAATAAGAGAAATATCATGTAATTATATTTTATTTTCTTTACGAACACAACGCATCTTTTTGAGAAATCGCGATGTCGATTACAAAATCGTATCTTTTGAAAACGATAGTTTTCGGTTTTGAATTGCGAGAAAATATATTAGAATTTACATCCTAGCACGAAAAGTGGTAATCTTAAAAATATTTTACTAGTCACATAAATAAAACAATTTATATTAGGCAGTGCAACATTAAATAATACTTTAAGAAGACTTACATTTAGTAAACAGTAATACAGAAACTTGAGTATTTCATTATAAAACATTTCACTAGATATCAGTTAGAATTGAATAATTATTTAAACTCAAAAGAAGGAAAACTTAAGAATACATATTGAAGAATGATAGCATAGAAATATAAAAGAATTAAAGCTTCTCTTTTGGTTTGTAGATAAAATAACTTGGCCACAAACTGAGACACGCTTGGTTTTTAAAATATGAGGAATATATGATATGAGTCGAATGGCTTGGATAATGAATTAGGACTCAGACTTAATAGCTTGATCTTGTTGCAAACTAAATTTTTCGTTCTTTGTGACGCACTTAAGCTTAACGAAGAGTATTGGCACAATGGTTCCTTAGTATTAATAAATTGGTGAACCATGAACCTTGTAATAACCTTAACGGATATCCAAGATTTTAAGTTAAGATTATATAATTCGTTTGCAAATTCAGTAATTCGATTTCTCTGTCTAATATTGAAAATATACCTAGCAATATTGTTAAGCCGCCTTCAAACTTATCATTTATCTCTAAATAATCAGTTGTCAAAATTCTTTAAAGAGAAACTCTTTAGAGAAGCTATGATGAGCTATTACACTTTCCATGACAGAGACTCTAGTTCATCGGATTAAATACTGATTCAACAATTTTTGACTGACAACCATTTAGAAATGTAGAAATATTATGTTAGCCATAATGCGGATTCTGCAACGGATTTTTACTTTCATTTTTTATGCCATTAGGGAGTTGTCAGATAAGGTTATTCGATAAATTAAATCGAGTGCATCGATTAAAAATTTGGTATTTTATATTGGGAAATGGCAGCGCCATAACCTTGACAGCAGTCCTATTTCATCAAATTTATCTAAAGAGATGGCAAAAGTTTCTCGTCAGATGTATATGTTTGACTATTACACTATAATAACATGTCTTTAAAATGTCTTTTTAAAATTATATGACAAGTGTAAAGGCAGCTTTAATCATGATATTATTTTTATACTCTACCGTAGGTACATAGAGTATTATAAGTTTGTGCAAAAGTATATAACATCCAGAAGGAAGCATCTCCGACCCCATAAAGTATATATATTCTTGATCAGCATCAACAACCGAGTCGATATAGCCATGTCCGTCTGTCCGTCTGTCCGTCTGTCTGTCTGTCCGTCTGTCCGTCTTTCTGTCCGTATGAACGCACAGATCTCAGAGATGGTAAGAGATAGAGGTTTGACATGTATGGGACATATGCTTCTAATGTCTGCAGGCAGATCAAGTTTATTTTCAATTTTGGCCACGCCCCCTCCCGCCCCCGCAATTTAGAAAAAACGTCATATCTCCCACAGTTTTGAAGATAGATGGCTTATTCCTTCGGGACATATTTAGTTATTAGGAAAACTTATCGATCCGCCAAAGGAATGAAGAAGATCGGATGAACGGTTTTCGAGTTATGATCAAAAGACAAATTTTCTTGGTACAGAGTATGTTACAGTCGGGCTTGACCGACTTTCTTTCTTGTTATTAAAGCTAAATGTATCACATTTCCCCAAAACATATTAGTACATACACCGTAAAAAAGAGAAGGTAGAGAATGATATTATTGCGTACTTATGAAGGTAGAGAATGATATTATTGCGAACATACGTACTTAACGTCGATATTCACGGTGTCAAAAGATTTGCTAAAGTCAAAAAGAGTGAGTAAAGTGACTTTACCATTGTTCAATTTTCTTCTAATATCTTCGGTTATTTTAAGTATTGCTGTTGTGCTGCTCCTAAATACTTCAGTCATGTACCTTCTTTTCAAGTCAATGGCAGTTCACTGTAACTCACTTATTCATGCATTTATTTCTTTTACGACACTCACTTGTCTGCTCCTTTCAGGTCGACAGCTGACTAAGCTTTGAAATGGAAAGGCTGGCACTGACTTTATGACATCCTTTATGTAAGTTTCAGCCATGAATTTAACACAGACACGACCAACTACGTCATGACCTTAGCTTATTTCAGTACTGAACTCATGGGAAGAACTAAGACATGCCTAAATTCAGGCATGAAATTCAGCTATTATTGCACAGGTCTGAATCAGCCCTGATTAATGTAGTTCTGGAACGTAGATCTACAGGGTTTCGACATAGCTGGTCAGAAATTAATTTTTTATTATTGATTGTTTTACTTTTCGAAGAACGATTGCGTGATACTGAATGTTAAGGTTGGCAATGCTGTAACATCGACTTGACTATTTGGCAAATAAAGTCAATATCAATTATTGAAACAACTATAATCGGAAATAACTCAAAGTGACATCAAGCTAGTAGCCTATCTAAATTCTTTCAAAAAATTATCTGATACCAATTTTTGGAAACCATGCTATGAACAGTTAATTATCCTATTGGAAAACAGAAGAAGGATGAATTTCTGGCGTGGTACCTTTTATTAAGCGTTTATTTTGAGCGATATTAGATGATTTATTAATTAAACATGTCATGAAACTTACCTCTTGTACTTTCAAAGGTATCTCAGTTATATTTCCTCGCACATTTATTTGGCGAAGTAAGAGAACCGTTCGAAGGTCATCTAAATTTAAGCCCAAAAGTTTCGAGAGTGTCTCGATTATGTCTAGATCTGCATTCGTAAAATCACATCTTTCTCCATCTATGTCTTTAAATTCGATGTTACCTAACCATAGAATAGAGCTTAATACTTTAAAAACGCCATCAATTATCGCTTGGGGAATTTGAAGGACTGCAAACGCCATAGTCAGTGCATTAAATTTGTTTGACTCAAGGTTTAAGTCTATTGAAATACCCTCCGAAGTATTTAGGTATTTGTAAAATTCGGGTGATCTTAAGTGGAAGGTCTGTGATATTTCTGCATTTTTTTGACCTTGAGCTACCAATTGATACATCACGTGATAGTTTTGCTCTCCGTGACTTTGAAAAGTAACTCGAGACTGTTCCAGCAGGTAATCCTGTATGACGCAACCTTTGATACAATGAGTATCATCAAAACACACTTGCATAAATTTTCCAAATCGGGAACTATTATCGTTTCGGACTGTCCTTGCATTTCCTAAAAATAAAGGAAAGGTTAAACAAATTAATGGTACTATGATCTAAGCTCTTCTCAAGTAAGTTGGTTTTACATTACACAAATCTAGATTACTTTAAGCCAGTGCTAAAAACAGAACATTTTAATTATAATTAAGTAGAAAAAATTAATCAAGACGTGTAGCGCTCCGCATAAAAAGCTTTATCGTAAGGGAAACTTGAAGGCAAAGAATTTTCTGTGATTTGAAATTTTTTCTTATTATTCCAATTCATCGTATGCGCACTCATTCATACTAGAAACGAGAGCATAAGTTAAAGTCGGCTCTGCCAACTTCGTTTTTCCCTGTTACTCACAATTAGTATTTATTAAGCTTCTTATGTTAATTAACAGAGAATTAGTTTATGTGAGGTTGCGGTGGCTGAGACCGACAAGTCGCTCTCCACCTTAAGCCTCTTTAGGCCCATAGCGATGCCATATTTGTTCCCAGTTAACAATTTTTTTTGTCAGTGAGGGATGTCCTCGTTACTGAGCCATTGTATGGACAGAACGAATTTAATCATAGCAGTAATCTTTAGCTCGGATGTCTCCGAGATTATGGAGTAGGAGAGGTTTCCCTAGTGTCCCAAGTCTCCTTCTTCTTAGGGCGGGGCGATGGCAGAGAAGGTGTTTCACTGTTTCCTTCTCTTCTTCGGACCTACAGCTTGTGCAGAAGTCACGGTGAGTGACGCTTAGGCGTGTAACATGTCTGTCGATAAGACAGTGATCCGTTAAGGTTCCCACCAGAAACGATATGTGTTTTCTTCTTTGGCGTATAAGCATGTTGATACGCTTTAGGTTTAGTGTTGGCTACGAAAGTCTCGCTACCGCAAAGGAGGAAAGGTTTTCCACCTATCCGCAACGAGTCGACGTGTTTCAGCTTTTGTGTGTAGCTTTAAAGTTGCAATAGGCTTTCCTATCGTGCTCTTCTCTGAAAGGAGCTCGATGGTGGTGCCTTTTCTGATCAGTTTAGCTGCAGACTCGTTTCCTTCTATGTTGCGATGTCCAGGCACCCATATGTGGTGATTACTGAAGTCTCGTGCCATCTCGTTAAGAGATTAGCTGCATGCAGTAAGCGTTGCTCAAATGATATTTTTCAGTCATGATAATTAACATCAATGAAAAAAAATTTTATTTTCACACGTGTAAATAACATTTTTTTCACATGAAAAAAATAATTTTTTTCATGAAACTAACACGAACATTTTTTACACGCATGATTCTATCACGCGTGTGAGAAATTGTAGAAGCCTCGAGTAAAAAAAAAATGAGAGCAAATTTTTTTCACAAAATTTCTCACACGGGTGTAAAAATTTTTTTGAATATATTTTACACTGCATTGGTGTTGGTGTGTATATGAGAGTCGACTGTGTGTCATATTCTCGTGTGCGGCTGCGGCTCGGTCAGGCACACTGAGATGACAAACGGGGGTGGAAAATTTAAAGACGCGAGTACCTGTGCCTGAGGGCCATAAAATTTGCGATCGGCTGCGTTCTGACCAATCAATGAGCTGTCAGAAGCTGCATTTTGCTGTGGTCTATGCTAATATCCATTTTTAGGAACAGTTTACGACTTTTTACTTTATCGGCAATGGAGTCGCGCGAGATTGCCTGTCCCTTTTATATATGGGGTCATAAAAATTAGAGATCCGCTGTTTTTGCAATGACCTGCCAATCATCAATGAGCTGCGAATCAAAATAGGTACGAGCTTACCCTTTTAAAAAAAGGGATAAATGCATTTGCCACAGGTGTGCCAGCTCGTTTACCAGCTCAGTGTGCCTGACCGAGCCGCAGCCGCGCACGAGAATATGACACACAGCCAACTCTCACATACACACCAACACCAATGCAGTGAAAATTATATTCAAAAATTTTTTTAATTTGCTCTCATTTTTTTTTACACGAGGCTGGTAAAATTTCTCACACGCGTGATAGAATCATGCGTGTAAAAAATGTTCGTGTTAGTTTCATGAAAAAAATAATTTTTTCTTGTGAAAAAAAAATGTTATATACACGTGTGAAAATACAAATTTTTTACTCACTTTATTTTTTCTTTGTGTTAATTTTTCACGTGTTAAAAATAATGTGTGTTAATTTACAAACCCTGTTAGTAAATGACTCAAGAGCTCAAGGGCGGCTTGACTCTTTGAGTATATAGAGACATTTCCTGTTTTCTGGACGGCCGCCACCTCCGCCTGGTATACGCTACTGTGATCAGTAAGGCGGTTTTTATACCCTCTTCCCATTGAACATGGGAAATGGGGAATCATGAAGTTGTGTGAATGTATGTAACATGGAGAAGGAAAGATTTGCGACCCCATAAAGTATATATATTCTTGAGCAGCGTGAACAGCCAAGTCGATATAGCCATGCCCGTCCGTCCGTCTGTCCGCCTGTCTTTCTGTATGAACGCGTCGATCTCAGAGACAATAAGAGATAGAGCCACAAATTTTTGCAAGAATTTCGCAATTTCAAAAATTAAAAAACAAACAAATAAAAAACAAATGAACAGGGTATTTTGTAGTCGGGGCACTCGTCTGCAGCGCCCTTACTTGATTTTTATGCTTGCTTGGTATTTGTTGAATATTCTCTTAGGCAGACTAACAACAATATTTCAAATTTTAGTCTAGAAACTATTTAAAAACTATTCTCTATTGGAGGCAGCATGTTCTGCGGCACTTAAAGTCAGTCGCTGGGTTAGTAGGTTGTTTCTTCAGAAACGAGAATGCGTTGCCAGCATGGTGATGCAGTTTGGTTAGGGTAGGCAAGAAGCTTCTTAGAATAATTGCTGTTTCGACCAGTGGGATGCTGAGGTCGGTGTGCATTTCCCCATAGCTGCGAGCCAGAGGTCCAGACAAGCTTTATGATGTTTTTGTACAGTACGACTTTATATTCCAGCTTTACAGGGGAACGGGTGTTTATTAGCCAGTGAAGGTTGTTAGCCTTAAGCTTTATCTGATGTTTTTCGAGTATATGTGTTTGCGCCATGTGAGCCTTCTATCGTGGTGTACACTTAGGTGTACATCGTTTTATTGCGGGATCAAAGTCGCGTTTAGGGATAGCTGGGGACAGGAGCTTCTGTTGAGTGTGAACGTCACGTGCTAACACTTTTGCTCGTTGATATTTATGCATCATTCTGCCAGCTACTATTTCACGAAGGCTATGTGACTTTCCAAATGTCTTTTTGTGTTGATTTTGCATCGTGAACTCCTTAATATTGCCGTACCATCCGCAAAAGTACTTATTGAAAGTCGAGGGTCCGTTGGTATGTCCGCAGTGTACAGAAAGTATAGGAAAGGACAGAGAAAGCTACCCTGTGGCACTGCAGCTCCTATGGTGAACTCTTCCGTTGTGTACTCATTATGACGATGTTTAAATACTCTGCTACTGACGTAACTTCCTAGGGCCTTGTGTTTATTTGTCGGAAGCATTGTCCATATCTTATATCAACTAGGAAAATGGCAGAGCAGTATTTTATTTGTGCATGGGAATCAATTTTACGGAGTAAAATCTTTTCAAAAAGTTTTGATAAGCAAGGTAGCGGACTAAGGGGTTTATGTCATGATGCTTGGGTTTTATCCTTTCCTGGTTTCTGGATCATTTTGATTGTGGACTTCTTCCATTGGGTTGTGAAATATCCACATCACAGTACCGCAGTGAAAAGTCCTTAGATATATGTTATGGCAGGACTTGAAAGTTCCATAATCATTTTAGGGTTGTTGCTTTTCTGGGTTGTTGTCCTCCAATTTTTTATTTCAAGTGAATGCACTTTGATTGGGTCAGATTGTGTGGTGGTAGAAACCTGTGGAAGTGCATAGCCATTGATCGGTGGATTTGGCTGGATGACATTTCAAAGGTGAAGTTGAAAGACGTTTGCCTTCTCTTCGTCACTGCGGGTCCAACTTCCACTCTGGTCCCTTGAAGGAGTGTTTACCTTTGCAGTTGGCTTTGTGCTTGCATGTGCTCATCATAGGAGAAATTTGGTGCTTGTGGGCGATAGTTTTTCTATATAACGGCTATGGGCTGGCTGCTCTTCCGCTTCGAGTGCAGGCGACCTATAGTGCTGCCATTCTCTTGCACGCAGCTTTTCAGACACCAGCCGGTATATGCGCTTAGGTGTTGTTATTATTCATTGAGGGTTTGAGTGATGACCAGCAGCAGTAATGAAACAGCTAAGAGCTGGGTTTGAGCTTTGAATGTCTTGTTTGCTGTTTATGGTTGGGCTCAGCTCGATGTGACTGCTGATATATTTGTTGTATTTGAACATGTTTCCCTTGTATAAAGTTGGTCTTCGTGGCTATTCTCTGATCTGAGGGCACTCCAGAAAGGTCAATATTATTGGAAAACGGTCTGACGACAAGTCTGCAAGGACTTCTGCAGTTACCAGGTTTTGCGGAACTTATAAGATCGGGTATTTTCTTTGAATCTGCTGGCCAGTATGTAGGCCTTCCCGGAGATACATGGTCAAGTTTGTTTGATGCGCGCGTGAGTACGCTGTAGAGTTGCTTCCCATTGGGACTAGTCAGTATGGAGCCCCAGTGGGGATGTTTCGAGTTATAGTCAACCTCAGCTAAGAAGCCTTGACCAAGTGTATTAAAGATATCTAGAAATTGATTTTCTGATATTACAAATCGTGCGGGAACGATAAACTGCAGACAGAGTGATATTGCCTGGTTTAGATTCTACGCAAATCGATGTAGCTTGTTTTATGCTGCTTTTGACTAGGATACATCTGGGTGATCTGTGCCGTAATATGCATATCCCAATAATTAAAAATTATATCGGAACTTCAGATGTGATTCCGCAAGAAGCATTATGTCGATTTCATTGTCTTGGCGAAATTTTATTAAGTCAACTTTGTGGTGAGGAATCCCATGAAATGGTTTTTGAAAAAAAAATGTTGGTGAAAAGGGGCAGACTCACATGTTTCATCACTAACTCAGCATTTTCACAAACCAAGTGGAATTCATTTAGATTTTTAATTTTAATCTCACATAAAACTTATTACGGCTCTTTACACTTATGCGTGACTTAATTTGACGTTCACATGAAGATATGACTCAGAAATGTAACGCACCGTGACTCAGTGTAAAACCAGCTTGTGTGACGCAGAATTGTGACGCACATTGACCCAGTGTAAAATCAGTTTTCGATATCGATAAGTTATCGATGGTGAAGCTTAAGAAAGTTAAGTAAATAACACTTTAAAAAAACCTTTCATGGCCGATTTTTGTGTATGAAGGCTTTTCTTAAAGTTAATAATATACTTTATTTTCAAATTTTAAAAAAACATTAATTTTGTTTATCAGTTTGCATTTTTAATCACTTTAGATTCGATAATTTTTTAAATTTGGAAAAAATTAAGGGTTTTTTTTCTACATTTGGGCCTATAGCTCTGAAAGCCGTCATCCTATCACATTTTTGTCTGAAAACGAAACTTTCCGTCAGGTTTCTTCTTTCTTAATTGCCTTAAAACTTTTCAATAGGCTTAGAAACAAAAAAGTTATGAGAATTTAAGTGGAGGCAACTTTTGAAAAAATCGAAAAAACAGTTTATTGATAATATCTCGATCACGATTCGACAGATTTTTTTTCATGTCGATATTCGTGCTCAGCAGGCCAAAATACTCAATAAAAAGTTGGTTTGGTGAATTGGGGGAAGATCGACTTTCATTTTGTCGAGCAGTGTTACCATACTATATGTAGGGCTTTGCTTCTTTTAGTTGGCAGGTGAGGTAGCTTTTATTTTCAGTTCTTAAGCATTTTTCGACAGCGCGATAGTCTTCATCGGTGTTAACTTGGAGCTTTGATTTGCGTATATTGCCTTTCCTGACGGATGTCACATAAAAACTGCTGTTGCCTAGTAGCGAGACAAGATTTGTTACTAGGGCCGTAAAGCTGGTATCCCTAATGTAGATTGGCGGAGGCTTTGCTTTTGCTGCACTTGGAGCTTTTTCTTCACTCTCAGCGTCAGACTGTTTGGCAGGAATTTGGAACCTATTCCTGAATCCTGCTGTATTTGTGCGCGTTGTAGTTTCATTAATTTAATTTATCTAAATATCAACTATTAGATATTATTGGACAACATAAGCGCGAGGGCACATGATTTTCCATTAAAGTCTTTTATCGCGAATCGAAAGTTTTTGGTTTAACAACTGATTTAAAAGATTTTACAACGAATTAAGCCGGAGCTCGACAAATACACCTCTTCACTCTTCAACCGATCATGCTTTTTTTGTTATAGTTATTCAACATTTGTTATTTCGTGGTCTGGCTGCTGCGTGGCACAAATTTGAAACAAACTTGATCTGCGTGCAGGAGCCTACATTTTAAATTTGAATGCTCTAGGTATCCTAGTCACTGAGATCTAGGTGTTCATACAGACAGACGGACATGGCTATATCGACTCGGCTGATCAAGTATATATATAGGGGATGCGGGGATGCTTCCTTCTGCCTGTTAAATACATTTGCGTGACTTTTATATACCCATTTAACTGTTCGAGTAACAGGTAGAACGAGTAGTAGAACTATTATTTTATTTTAATTTGTTGGCTTATAATGATATATCACAATATAGAGGTAAAGCTACGATAAAACTATCGTTTAAGAAAAACAGAATCTTTAAAAGAATATTATCATTTTATTAGGTGGTAACACTGGATTGGATTAAAGTCGTTGCGTCTCTCCGCTTCCGACTTCTACATTTGGCTTCCAGGGTATCCTTAGATTCCAGATCGCTTGTCAAGGAAACTTTAACATGTGCAAAAGTATCCCTACTAAATCAATTCCTCCTTTAGCAACTGCTTAGACCATTGAGCTTCGAATATATAGTCAATGAGCTTCGGCCAGCTTCCTCCGCTCGAAAGTCAAGGAAATATTCCCTGCTACGGCTGGTTCATGATGCAACTATATAAGGTGAGGCCAAGCCAGTGTGAGTTCTCTGCAAAGTACCTCCAGTACCTGCAGTGCTGTGCGAAATCTTGAAGCGTAAGGTTGTCCGCGGATGTCGATTTTTCGTTTGTTTTGTTTATGTATTTGGAGGTGGTTTTTTTGCGCTGTAGCAAAAAATGTGTTGTAGCCAAGGCCATGATCATGATGCAACAAAAAGTGTATACATTTTTCTTGTCTATCTTTTTGTACATCATTTTGCACCGTGGAAATGCCCATATCCCAATGTTAATACGAAGGTGATAAATACAAATTTTTATTTTTTATTAACATTACTAATGTCTAAATGGTTTTAATTAATATTTACACTAGTATTGGATTGTTTCCTAAAATAAATTTTTTTTTTGACAATTGATTGAGCGATCGCTTTTGTTGTTCACACACACAGACACACCCGCATACATAAAGTGCGTCCAGGTGCGCCACTCACTCTCGCTCTGCCACTCGCTCTCCCACTCTCTCTCCCAATCTCTCTTTTCCAGCTTTAGCAAAAGTACGCATCACACTGGCTTGGCCTCACCTTTTATAGTTGCATCATGGGCTGGTTCTTTTCCAATAAAAGAGCTTTATCTCCCTTTTATCGTTCTCCTTTGTTGCATAATGCACTCTTTAATGTGGTCGCTTCTGTAGGGAGAGTACAGAGCTCTACTCTTGTCCTTAAAATTGGCGCCAAAAATTTGGACTCAAAAGCCTACTGCGCTCTACGATCTGATTGTTTCGCAATCAAGGAGGATCCATAAGTCAAAAAACGCAGTATCTGCGAAGGTGTCTACACTGCTGACTACAGAGGTTGCCAAGTCTACAAAGATGATTATTACGCGCACCCCCAAAACGACTGCTGGACTCTTCTTCTTTGACCCAACGACTACTACCCAATGCGTTTTTTTTGCGAGTGTCTTGAAACAAGTAACTGATAGACACACAGTCACAGCTGCAATTTCACACGAAACTCGAACTGAGCAAACTCTGTCAACAAAACAAGCTGATCAGCAATCAAACTTTTACAGCTTGGAAACCATATTTCTATGGTTACTGTAAGTAACCAGTAAGTACGCAAAATGCAATGTAAGTACAAATAAAACCACAAGACACTCTCACTTAAAATTCTCAAAGCCAATGAACACGATTAAAAATCGGTCACAGCTCCCGAAATTTTATTCATTCGTTGTGACCGACAGACATTCAGATATACAGTGACTTTCAGCTCTAATAACACTGGTCAACCAAATTTTAGGGTACTGTATATTTATACCTTCAGGTGCTAATTTTACGGATTAGAAAAAAAAAACTACACTACAAACTAGTGATATTAACAAGAGGTTTTTTCGACAGGTACTCGGCTTAATCAAATTAGAAAACTTTTTAGCTGCTGCTGTTGCTGCTATTGTTTTTGGTGTTCGGGCTTAAAGTTGGCAAAAACTTTCAAACTTGGGCCCATGGTTCACAAGACTTTTTGGACTATTCAAAAGTATAAATGTAAACGCGTGAGCTTGGATATTTTGGTTCGTGAATGAATAAAGAAGTTGTGTAGCTTTAAAGTCAAAAATTTGAAATTCTTTTTTTTTGTTCCCCTTTCATTCTAAATCCAATTTTAAATCTGATATTATATGTGATTTAAACCAATAAATATCCAGCTTAGCTCAAAGTCTGACGTTGTATGTCTTCATGCTTTGTTTTTGGCGAATTCTGACGATTACTTGTAATTAATGCAGTTTTACTGAAGTTTCTCCCTAATTCTGTGCATGATACGGGGATACACAGGAATTTTTATGTGACATCATTCAGACTACCATTATTGTGCTGAAAATAAAGAAATGTCTTTAATTATTGGACTCAATACCGTTCATATAGTTAGTTCATAAAAATATTGGCGGAGCTAAACAATGGCGTATTTTTTTCGGCTATTGACAAACTCTCAATGTTTTGCTTTATGAATTTACAAAAATTTTGGTTCGACGGTATCGGGTTGGGTGGTTTGCTAATAAGTATAGTTACGTTTTTCAAAAATGTTTTCACTTGAATTGAGTTAGAAGGGGTACGACATCCCTGCTTCTTAACCCTCTAGTCAATAAATTATTTAATTCTTAGCTCACTGCAATTTTATTTCGATTTAATTACCCATGCTTAAGCTGCCAAACAGCAAACTTTCTTTCGAGGGATAGTAATGTGAAACTTACAAAAATGATCGCAAAAAACTATCGATGGTATGAAAAAAAATATCGATGGTGACGATAGTAACAAATATTGACTATATCAATAGTTTCATCGATAGTTGTCCAGCTCTCCAGCCTTGGACTAGACTGTCAATCAGTTAGAAAATCATTAACAAATGATTTATTATTTTCATTTGACTTTTTATGTATTTATAGATTTTTTAAACAAAAATAGAGAAAAGTTTACGGCTCGCTTCGGCCTCGAAAGTTAACTTCGTCTCGGCCCAAGTGTGTATACCCCTGCGTCACGTTTTTCTGAATAATTTGAAGGACATTTTCACTGAAAACAAACAAGTTTTTCTCAACAAGACTACTTTTCTGACTCTACCTTTCCATGACAAGAAGAAAGAACTAAGAAATTTTAAGTTTCGAGTCGTTTTCATTGAAAACAAAGAAGTTTGTCTCGGTAACATGACATAAAGCCCATAAGAAAAATGTTATTCACTACTTTGAAATATAACTTAGTACTTTTCTGAGCCTTATGTCAGGTCCCAAAGCCCATCGGCGAGAGGTCCGCATTAAGAATTGAATTTTTTGACAGCAAATACAACTCGAGGAGAATTTAAATAACGGTGGGGCTTAAATATAGTAGCCATAAAGTGAAATTACATTCTGTGTAGAAAAAAAAATTTCGACAACTCACCGCGGATAAATCTTCTTTGAACATATTCAATGGCTAATAAAAAAATTAATTGGACGACTATAGAAGGCGGTTTTACGATAACATTTAGAGGGAGTGCCTTTCTGCCAGAATACCGCAAGTACTATGTCTGATTTTTAACCAAGTATAGCAGGTAATAGAGACCGCAGCTTTTCAGCTTCCAAAATACATTAAGTGAAATGGCAAAACAACAATGCGAATAAAGTTTTGGCATGAAGTTAAAGCTTCAGAAACTCTGTATGTAATCAACAAAGGGCATAGCCGAATAAGCATAAAAAACATAAAAACTTATCGGGATATATGGGCAACCCTGTACTAAAATATTATTTTTACGTGAGTGATCGAAAAAAACAACAAACAAAAAAACAACACTTTTATGCATGCCTTACGCCGAAAATTGCAAACAAAATAATTGAAATTTGGGAAAAAACTAGTATTAAGCTAATAAATAAAAAGAGCATTTTAAAAAAGCTTAATACATTTTTCAAAAAGTAACATAGAGAGGCTAAAAACCAGGGTTCGTAAAATGCTCAAATGATATTTTTCAGTCATGATAATTAACATCAATGAAAAAAATTTTTATTTTCACACGTGTAAATAACATTTTTTTTTCACAAGAAAAAAATTATTTTTTTCATGAAACCAACTCAGTGTGCCTGACCGAGCCGCAGCCGCACACGAGAATACGACACACAGCCAACTCTCACATACACACCAACACCAATGCAGTGAAAATTATATTCAAAATATTTTTTACACGCGTGTGAGAAATTTTGTGAAAAAAATTTGCTCTCATTTTTTGTACACGAGGCTGCTAAAATTTCTCACACGCGTGATAGAATCATGCGTGTAAAAAATCTTCGTGTTAGTTTCATGAAAAAAATAATTTCTTTCTTGTGAAAAAAAATGTTATTTACACGTGTGAAAATAAAAATTTTTACACACTGTAATTTTTCTTTGTGTTAATTTTTCACGTGTTAAAAATAATGTGTGTTAATTTACGAACCCTGCTAAAAACATATCAAAAACAAGTTCGTTTACTGAATTTGAGATTAGCTTGAATGAATTATTTGATATTGGTAAGTGCGCTAACAATGCCATGCTCCTGTGGACTAATTCCTGATCACCTTAAAACGATTGACCAACACACCAGAAGGAGGAATACATTTCCCGAATGCGAGCAAAATATCGAATTAGATCAGCAGTTAAGCCAATTGTCAGATTGCTCTGATCCTTCATTTAGACCCCAGCCTTCGCACATGAATGTCAAATGTGAAATCGAGTGTGCAATGCCAGCTACAAGAAATAAGGTTTTCAACGAAAGGGGACCTTACTCGAAACGATACGATGCAATTAATTTCGCTATGATGTGTGACTGATTTGGAATTTCAGGTAGAGTTGCCTCCTGTTTGGCTACAGCCCCTTTACTGATGAAAATGGATGGATGGAAAATGGGTCGGGAAAAAATGAAATGCAGAATGATTTAGCTTTACTAGCCTTTTCTTTTGATGGCAGAAAAAATGACGCTCTGACACTGAAAGAAGTTAATAGAAAATACCATCTGAGAGTGTAAAATCTCACATTGTGATTCTTAAGGAACCACAAGGCAAGTAGTTGGGACACTTAAAAGTTGATGCTAATACCATACAAATGCAATTATGCGAGTTCTTTAGGTAAAAAAATTTAACGCTTACAAGCTTGATAGGAGTTTGCTGTGACGGAGAACCCACCAATACTGGAATTTAAAATATAATAATTCAAAAACATGAAGTTATGTTGAATAAACCGTTACATTGGTTTGTTTGCTTGTTGCATTTTAACGAACTTCCATTTCGCCATTTGTTCAATGCCTTAGAAAATTCAAGTGCAAGTGGACCACGTACAGCCAGTGGTCCTTTGACGAAGTTACTTGAGATCTGTGAACAACTTCCGGTAAGCACCAAGTTCTAATACACCATCTTTAAATTAAAAAAAAAAACCTTTTTTTGTAGGCTATACCTCACTTTGAACCCATTTCATTTGGAAATATGCCTCCACCCATGGATAATAAAGATGAAAAAAGCCTTTCGACTGACGTTTTATATCTCTATCGAATAGCCAAAGCTGTATCGGAAGGTTTGTGTCCAGAAGATCTTGCCAGCATGAAAACGGGACAAATTGTTCATTCTCGCTGGTTCACAAAAGTCAGCAGACTTTTGCGCCTTTATGTCGCAAGTAATTTACCTTCGAAAAATTTAAAAATATTGGCTAATTCCATTATGAAAGTTTATATACTGATGTATTTTAACACCAAATTTTATAATTCAGTGGTATATGGCAGTAAACTTTTATTTAATTTTATTCATTCAGCGCAGTTCTTGCCACTAAACCTTCGAGAAGCTGTGAGCAAAACCATCCAAAACAATGCATTTTTTGAGCATACAAAAAAAAATTTTGTTGGCAATGCTTTTTGATGAATGGAAATCAGTCCGCGAAAGAGCTATTAATAAAACAATGTATTTTCGCGAGAAATTATATGATCCAGCTAAGCTCAGAAATTATAAGAAGAACCTTATCAATTTCCATTGCACAGATTATGCATTTAGTTGACTTGGATAATGACTACATTTTATTTGAACCTACATTTACTGCAAGCATCCCACACGTGCACTTGTTGGAGTACATAAATTCTGCTGAAGTGCCACTGCCAGATCCAGCAATTCCATAGCACATGCAAGGAACCGAAAGATGTGTTCAGCTGTTAACACATGTCTCACGACGCGTAATGCCGCAGAATCGAGATGATGTGATGTCAGTGAATTTGGAAAGTCGTTCCATAAATCTGCAAATCGAGTCTAAAAAAGACATTAAAAACTAACAAATAAAAATAAAACATAAATTGTATTAAAATTGAGTTTTATAATCACTGCTTTATTTCGATTATGGTGGCGGTAGAGGGCTCTAGCTTTATATAGTACTTCTGCCAATATTTTAAAATTCTTTCTGATAAAAAAAAGAAATTTTGCATTTTACCGTAGAGTTACACCCTTTCTCATGCCAAGCCTACTTTTATTTTGTGGTTCAAATTTTGTTTACAGTTTTAGGAATAGCAGCACGCTTAAAAATGTTAATAATCAAATGCCACGCCTACTTTTATAATGTTGTTCAACTACCTCAACCCAAACTCTCTTTATGGCTCTCAGCGGGAGCTAGGAATTATAGTTTCTTGGTGAAAACTTCTTAGTGGAAAATAAAACTTTTGGTGGACGCTTAGCACGTTTTTTTTGACTCGAACAAATTGACCCGCCCTAATATATATACTTTATGTGGTCGGAAATGTTCCCTTCTATGCGTTACAAGCTTCTGGACAATTTAAATATATTCTCTCAAGGATATACAAAATAGCTAGTAAGGGCGCTGCAGTCGAGTGCCCCGACTACAAAATACCCTGTTCATTTCTTTTCATTTATTTATTTTTGAATTTGAATGTAACTGGTTTTTGTAACAGCTATTAAAGCGTCATCCTAAAAGAAGTCCACATTATTTTTTTCCTTTTAGCGGTTTCTTCTACAAGTTTGATTGTTTTGCTTATAACTCCGGTGTTTTTTGTCTGATCTGATTACCTTTTAGAATATATAGATATTGGGCCTTGCTTGATGTATATTAAACTCCGAGGCTCTAACTTGAAAATTGTGGATCTGAATGTAATTTGGGTTTGGGATTTGTCGGTTTTTTGGTGATAAAAGGGGGAGGTGGGGATTTTCAAATCTGAAAAAAACCTGATCTGCGTACGGTACACACCTACCTTCATGCGAAGTAAGTTCATGCAAGTCTTTTATAGCCTCTGAGATCGACGCGTTCATACAGACAGGCGGACGGATGGACGGCTATATCGACTCGGCTGTTCATGCTGATCAAGAATTTATAAAGAAAAGGATCCGAAATGTTTCCTTCTGCCCGTTACATACATTCGCACAATTTAATGATCCCCCTTTTCCCATTTTCAATGGGCACAGGGTATAAAAACTGAAAGCAATAAGCTTAATTTATGGGCGACTTGGTTTAAAAAACGGTGTATCGCTCACCTCCTCGCACCCTCTTCACGTAGCCTAATACACCAGGCTTCCCGCGTCGTCCCTAGATACCAGATCGTTCAGCGATGCGGCTTGAGTTTGAGATGAGTGCTAACATGAATTTCATATATTGGAGATAACGAACTTACAGTATAAGACTATTTTCATTTTTAAAATAATTTAAAATTTAAATTAATAAAAAATCTGAATTAAAATTTAAAATTAATTTAAAATGCATACAAGAAATCTTGGCCACATTAGGTTTATCATGTGACGACGTTGCATTACCTAGAAATGGCCATTAAACAACAAAGATTTAAGTACATTGGTATATCCATCATAAATACCATAACATACTTTCAGGCTGTCCTAAGCAAATACGGAGTTCAAACAGTACTATGCAGTTTTGCGGTCCTTCAATTCTTAAGTACGTTTACCGTGACTTGGCAGTTTATATAGGCATTGTTAATGGTTTGATGGTGTGACAGCGTAGAAAACTCACTGATGAGAATAAATGGGAATTTATTTGAAACAGTCTGTCTGAGTAACCTCTACTGTCCATATGTGCAAAAATCTTTTTTGATTTCTGTTAATTATTGAATTATAATTAGCCCGACCTTGAGCCAGCCAGCATCCACTTTGACTAAAATCAAACCAGGTCGCTAATTTTTGAATCTGTTTCTATACGCAAAGGCTCCAATTACCTAAGATTATAGCTTATTTCAATCTGCCCCGTTGAGGGTATGAACTATTTTGTGCGGTCGTAGGGTACATTTTCCAAAAATTAAAAGCCCATGAAATAATTGACATTTTCAAACTTCACCTCTGGCCATATAAATGTTGCGGATTCCTTCAATGGAAACCTCATCAGATAAATAGTTATTCTCTCCCAGATCGTAATGGAGCTGCCTAAGATCAGTCGCTCTGAGCTTCTCTGAGATTCTTCTTTCCTATCTGTCAAATTCAATCGCACTCGGCATTCCGCGGCTAAATTATCACACGATTCCGACTCGGTGGGAGATTTTAATTTGCCGGTCCGGCCAGCTATGCCCCGATCCACAGCCTCTTGTAGTCAGTGTCGATATTAGAGCTAACAAAGCCATTTAACAAATTTACAGGCCTGTTCAGATTTTCAATTACACAAAATGTTCTCAATTTCGATTTGGCTACCTGTTCTGGTTTTCATTATTTGATAGAATTACTCGATACAAATACAGATTGATTGGAGCCTGTGAAATCAGAAGTAAATTCGTAATTTTCATAAAATTCCATTAAAATAAAGCGAGATATTAAACAGCTATATTAAAGCACTATTCATTTTTGCAGAGTTTGTAATTTGTTTGTTTTATCCAACTGAATAAGTTCAGCGAGTTGTCAAAAGAAAACAATTTGGAACTGAAACATTCGAATTGCAAGTCGAATACCAGAAGAGCCAACGCAAAATCGTTCGATTTTAATTTCATTGAAATTGAATAAATTATGTGAAACCCGGAACTAGCCTGATAGAGATAGTGAAGAGGTGGGAAAAAAACAATATAATACATGATTACTAATACAAAGAGGAATAAAGACAAAAAACTATAATTAAAGATAAAATGGAAGAGTAACCAAAAAATAGCAAACTAAAAATATATTAAAATAAAAATAAATTAATAACAGAAAAATCTCAGATCCGGTGGGGGGAAGATTTATTAGCCAGTCCGGCAAACTTTGCCCCTATTCACAGCTGGGAGTGGTCAGAGATTTTCACGGAGATAAGTGTAAAGGGACGTTTTTAAGAAGAGAGAGAGATTTGTTGAGAAGAGGTTATAAAGATCGTTGTAGTCTTGACATAATAACCGAAATCGATTATGCAGAGCATAATCAGTTGTGCATCTAGACAAGATTAAAGGAAAGAAGTTTCTGGTTGGCCGAGAAGGAACAGAGAAGTTAAGGCGACGTAAGAGTTCAGAAGAATCTACATCACCGATTAACTTGTGAAGAAAAGAAACACCTAAGAATGTTCCACGGTTAGCTAGCGAAGGAAGGTCTATTAGCAAGAGTCTTCTGGTGTAAGATGACAAACGGAGGTTGGGGTACCAGTTTAGGCCACGAAGGGCAAAAAGCAAAAATTGTTTCTGAACTGATTCAATACGATCAACATTCTTTTTACACAGTATAAAGCAGTATAAAGGAGTTTAGTGGTGTAGGGATCATTAAATTCCTTCGACCAACGTTTAATGAATCAAAGTACACCATTCGCTTTGTTAACAATAGTGGAGATATGGTGATTAAAACTCAATTTGGGGTCAAAAACAATTCCTAGATTAATTAAAGACTAAATAAGTTTAACTTCATCGGCATTCATGAGTATCCGAGAAAATGATAATATTGTATGGAGATCATTGATAAAATAGGTGAAGAAAAGAGGAAATAGGAGGCTACCTTGAGGTACATCAGTGTAACCTCTTGAAGGTTCACAGGTTTTAAAGTATTAGAACGAAGCAGAACTTTTTGAGTTCTATTTTTTAGATAGGACTGGCCCAAAGCAGAAAAGAGAAGGGAAATCCTAATCGATCGAGCTTAAAGATGAGAAGATCATGATATATCAAAGGCTTTGCTAAAGTCGGTTTTGATGACATCAGTTTCCCTTTTCACAAGGAATCCATAATTATCTAGCAAAGTAAATTCAAGAAAATTGGTCGATTTACAATTATGCTGCAATGGAGGTTATAATCTCTTCAAACAATTTCGGAATGGCGGATAGCTTAGCAATGCCTCTGTAATTTGAAATATCCGACTTCCCACCCTTTTTATGGAGAGGAATAATATAAGAGATGGAAAGTCAGATGAATTGAGTGATAGATTGAAAAGCTTAAGAAAAGGTTTGCATAAAGAACTAGAACACTGTTTGAGCACACAACTAGGAATGTTGTCAGGCTTAGAAGAGAATTAATATTTTAAAAATGAAATAAGAGAATTTTCGGAAATTTCGAGATCACATATAGAGTTTGCAGAAGTAATGTTATAAGAGTAAGAAGTGTTAGTTTATTGGCCAGAGGAATAAGTTGATTGGAAGAAATCAGCGTATAAATCAACAGCTGTGGAATCGTTGCTAGCCTTTTGGTTACCCAGAAAAGAAGAGGAGGGGAAAGAAGAAGATCTTCGCTAAGAGTTCACATAGCTATAGAACTGCTTCGGATCTTGTGCGAATTGAATTTTGCACCGAGCAAGATATTTATTATATCACTCAGAGTTAAAAAGTGTATAGTTAGATTTTGCTATTATATATTTAGAAAGATCAATCGCAGAACCAGTTCGTTTATACTTTTTAAAGCATCTATGTAGATTTAATATAAGGTTGTCAAAAAAGTCTAGCGGTATTTTGATGGAATTTTCAATTGTTCATAAAATTGGTTATAATAATGCGATTTAAGTCAAATATGCGCCGTTTTGTTCGATGACGAGTTCCCAACGAGATGCCAACTTCATAATGCCCCTCTTATAGAAGCTCGCTTCCCTATTGTCAAAAAACTCGGAGTGCCAATTTTTACAGGACTCTCTTGTGGCCAACTTCCGACTACCAAGCTCGTTCACCATGGACAGAAATAGGTGGTAATCACTTGGTGCGAGATCCGGACTATACGGTGGATGCAAAACCACCTCCCATCCGAGCTCCCGGAGCTTCTGGCGCGTCACCAAAGATGTGTGTGGCCTGGCGTTGTCCTGATGGAAGACAATTCGGCCTCTGTTGATCAAAGATGGCCTCTTCTGCATGAGTGCTGCATTCAAGCGGTCCAGTTGTTGGCAGTACAGGTCCGAATTGAGCGTTTGGCCATAGGGGAGCAGCTCATAGTGGATGATTCCCTGCCAATCCCACCAAACACACAGAAGAACCTTCCTGGCCGTCAATCCAGGCTTGGCCACCGTCTGGGCAGCTTCACCGCTTTTTGACCACGACCGTTTGCGCTTCACGTTGTCGTAAGTGACCCACTTTTCATCGCCAGTCACCATCCGCTTCAAAAACGGGTCGATTTTATTGCGATTCAGAAGCGATTCGCATGCATCCATACGGGCCAACAGGTTCAGGCGACGCTTTTGGGGACTGCTCGAATTTACGGACAGAAGAAAGATTATCTGAAAGATTTCCAACAGCTTGATTCGGGGAGGGGAAAGGAGACAAATCAAGCATATGGCAGACAATGAAATAGTTGGCGACCTTTCATTACAGTTGGGGGAAAATTGGTTCGAGTTGCCAGACACGGGTGGTGGCACATCTAAAAATTGAGGGTACAACAGAGGGGGTGGTGACCTCGCAAGCGAGTTTCTCGCCAGTTCCGAGATGCTTAGTTAGTTTGTACATTTTGTCAAGTTTATTTTAAACGTCGATGAACATCCGCGAGAAACTAAATTGTTTTTTGGTGCACAAAGGGCATGACCAGCTCAAAGCACCACAATCCTTTTTAGGCGGGTAAACTTTGTCCGGAATACGTCCACTTAGCCCAGCACACTTAATATGCATACAATTGTCTCACAATCAGCAGGTAACAAACCGAAGTTGTTCCGACCCACTTGCATTCTTAAATGTGCAGGTCTTTTTGCAGCACGACATAATGCACCAAATTTACCAGAAGGCCCTATAACAAAAAAAGTAAGTGTACCAAAGCGCGAATCGAAAAATCACAAAGACAATAACAAAAACACCCACAGAGCGCAGTTAGATGGCAAGCGTTCTTAGCTTTGAGAGCAGAGCAACAACAAAGCTGAGTGGGAGTTAAGCACAAAAAGAAAAAAGAAAATGCGTAAGCGATCGCTCACACAAACCAGTGTTAAGAGCTGCTAAGCTAGCAAAACAAAAACACCAACGAAATACACAGCACAGACGCCTCAATATTACAATATTGCTAAATCAATGATGTGAAGATGCACATTGTTAAGTAAAGCACAAACCGATAGTGGGCAATACTAATAAAATGGTTTACGTTAAATTTGCGAAATAATAGAAACGTTTAACGACATAAGTAATTATTTGTTGCGGTGCCCGAATAAAACACTCATAAGAGTCTTTCTCTCTCTTTTGAGATGGAAAGTACCTTTGAAGACTTTCTACTCCCTCGTATCCTTGGTATACTTGTGTACCATAACACATTATTGCTCTCACTGCGGCGTTAAACAATTTGTATTTTATGCTACTTTGAACGTCCTTTTTGCCTAGTATCGATTTCCAAGTACTTTTTATACCCGTTACTCGTAGAGTAAAAATGTATGTAACAGGCAGAAGGAAGCATCTCCGATATCATAAAGTATATATAATATATTCTTCATCAGCATCAACAGCCGAGTCGATATAGCCATGTCCGTCTGTCAGTCCGTCCGTCTGTCCGTCCGTCCGTCCGTCTGTCTATATGAACACCTAGATCTCAGAGACTAGAAGAGCTAGAGCAACCAAATTTTATAGGAATGCTAGTAGTGTCTGTAAGCAAATCAAGTTTGTTTCAAATTTTGGCCACGCCATCTCCCGCCCCCGCAATACAAAATGTTGAATATCTCCTACAATTTGTAAGCTATCGAGCTCAGATTTTGCAGTATAGTGCATATGTACAATTTCAAAAATTTTCATAAAGATCGGATAATAAATGCCAGAGTTAAAAAAACTTTGCATACTTATCTGAGCCGCATGAGGTTATTAATCACTAATTGCTTTGAGTAACGGGTATTTCGAAGTCGGACAGGGCCGACTTTAACTTACGCTCTCGTTATAGCTACTTTAGAGATATTTTCTCCCAGGTGAAATTTAAATTGAGCATTTTTAAGCAGATGCGAGCCCACTCCAATATTCTTTAAAAATTTGCAGCTTTGCAATTGATTGTTAGACCTCCCAGACCTTGCAGTACTCTTTTAGAACGTTGATAGTGTTTTGCATTTTGTGATTTGGCAAAAACCACTATATCATCTGGGTATAACAATATTATAATCACTAAACCGTTTATTGTGATTCCTTTTGAAAGAAATTCCTCTACATCTTTTAAAAATATTGAAAAAAGGAAAAGGCTCAGTAGGCATCCTTGCTTAACTCTAGACGCAGAAGGGAACCCCTCCGATAGCCTTGCACCATCCCTCACTGCTGCTTCATTGTTGTTATAATACTTTGCAAAGTTTTAATACATTTTCTGGAAATGCCGAAATTGCTCAGCTAATACATTAGACAAAGAGTTTTTTGTCGTTACAAAATAATCTAATACCGTCTCCGACTCGGTGGGGGAATTTTATTTGCCTGTCCGGCCAGCTATGCACCGATTCCCAGCCTGTTGTAGTCAGAGACGGTATAAGAGCTAACAAAAACATTTAAAAGTATAGCGATTGTGAAAGGAAATAAAGGAAAGAAAACTCTAAACATTTTCAATTCAATTTTTATTGCATGGGATTATTATGTTAAGAGTATGCTTATAATATAGAAATTTTATTTTTTAGAGTTCAGGTCTTTGGACCTTTTCAGCTATGTTTTACATGCGGAGAATATTATTGTCTAACGTTTCATTACTGTTTTAATATTTTGGAGGAAAAATTGAGAAAAAAAAACCCCAAGATACAACTTAATACTACTTATAGATATATTTACATAATTATATCGTTTATGTGGTTATATGTTGAGTGTCTACATCTATCATTGAAGTTATCTTTCAGTCGGCTTAATCTGTCTATCATTTCGACTTTGGCTTTGTGGTGAAGGTCGGAGGTGGGATGATGCCAAGGAAGCTTAAATATCATTTTTAAAATCTTTTTTTATTTATGAAGAGTTGACTTAAGCTTACAAAGCTTAAACCAACAGTTTTGGAGCCATGGCGACTAAGGCCTTCGGCTAAAAACATTCTATTTTTGTTCTTAAATCTAGTTTTATTACTATTTTAGGGTTACTGGATCATTATTTTGAATTTTTTTTTTTTTTTTAAATCTTTTTTTATGTACAATATGGTATTAATACGATTTATATTATATTAAGGTTGACCTGTTAAATTGTAGTATAAATAATGCAAAACGTTATGGTTCTTGAACTATTTTAAATTCTATGATATATGTTACATTCTTTTAGGTATTTTATAATAGTTCTTATGTTTCCTGAAGTTGGGTTGGTTAATAATGGTATTGGTGAAGATTGTGGAAAATATAGTAGTCTGTATTGGCTGAAGGTGGGACAAAAAATAAGCAAATGTTCGAGAGTAGTAGTGGTGTTAGTGTTACAGAAAGGGCATAGGGTAGAGATATTATATATTTGTCCATATAGTGTGCATTTGTTAAATTTGTATGTCCCAGACGGAGACGTATCAACTTAATTTCATCTTTACGAGTTATGATTAACTTATCCTTATAATTGAGGTAGTTTTTTATATTTATTTTATGTAAATTGATTGATTGATACCAAGTGGATGTATCTGTGAACTTATTTAGTTGGTTTTTATAATAACATTTTTTTATGTGATTTTTTATGTCAGTTTTATTATTGTTTTGTGTATATGTTAGTGGAAAATTTCTTGAGTCCTTTGCTGATATATCAGCAAGCTCGTTCCCTGTTATATTTATGTGGCTGGGCACCCACAGAAGGGTAAATTTTGGAAATAGTCTTATTATTAGGTTTCTAACTTCAACTACGTAGTATGAATTGTTGTTAACATTTTTTATTGCATTTAGGGATGAGAGGGAGTCGGAACAAATTATAAATTTACCTCGTCCTGTTTTGAAGAGCAGAATTGCTTCGTGTATGGCTATTAATTCCGATGAAAATACAGTGGAGTAGGTGGGGAGTAGTCCCATTTTTAAAACATCCGTATCTGTGGTTATCGCGTAACCTGTAGATTCGTTGATTTGAGAACCATCTGTATATATGAACACTGTTTTACTACTCTGTTCTGAT
Organism: Lordiphosa andalusiaca; assembly: GCA_035044965.1. Taxonomy (NCBI): domain Eukaryota; kingdom Metazoa; phylum Arthropoda; class Insecta; order Diptera; family Drosophilidae; genus Lordiphosa; species Lordiphosa andalusiaca. Next base: position 107,939 of record JAWNNM010001217.1, on the reverse strand, counting down.
TTAAATTGAAGGAATTGTTTTCGGTAGACTTCTGGAGGCGTTGTGCTCTTATTGAATTTACTAAGTGTTGTGATTATGGCATTCGAGTTAAGAGCCCAGGGTGGGTCTTTGTGTTTGAGTTTTTTTGGAGGTCGTAAAGTAATACCAATAGATTTATTAGATGTAAGAACTTTATCTAGGACCGAATGTTTTTTTCCTGCTTATGGTGGCTTGTAATTTTTTATTCTGTTATGAAGAGGGGAGTCGGAGCTGCTTAGTACTAGTTGAAAGAGATTAGTAGTAAGAAGATCGTTTCTGAGATCTACGGGAGCGACATTTGCTTCAAATAGTAAGTTGGCCGTTGGCGTTGTTCGAAATGCTCCCAAAGCTAACCTAACTGCCGAGTTCAAGATCGATTTAATTTTTTTCAGACTGCTTTGTGCAGCCGTTCCTTACATTGGTAAAGCAAAATCTAGTTTTGATATAATAAGAGACTTAACAACTGATATTAATGTAGATGTGCTGCACCCAAACTTTGGGCTTTAATGATATCGAGGCGCTTAGACAGAGATTTGGTAAGGTCGTCAATATGTGAGTTCCACTTATGTTTTCTGTTAAATGTAACGCCCAAAAGTTTCAATGAATCTACATTGGGAATTTGAAATTGGCTGGTAGACACAGTACATCTGCAATTTTGTTTGATGCAAATGTGCATATGCTTGCATTTGGCGGGAGCTAGGCTGCCACCAGAGTAGAGGCACCAATTATAAATGTTGCTAAATAAGGAATTTAGTTTAATTGTTGTGTTTTTGTCTTTATCTAGCTTAATCAAAAGGTTAAAGTCATCGGCGTAAGCACTTATGTGTATTTCTTTGTGTAAATCAATCATTTCTGTAACTTTTTGATATGCAATGACGAACAGAACCACAGAAAGTGGTGACCCTTGAGGGATACCATTATCCAGTGGTAGTGAGTTTGAGTAAGACTTTCCCACTTTAACCATAATTTTTCTGTTTAGCATGAAGTTTTTCACATAATTAAGAATATTTGGGCCTACCTTCCATTTAATAAGCTGATCTATTACGGCATGAATGCCAATCTTATCAAAAGCCTTGGCGAAGTCAAGGGAAACTATAGAAATGTGGTTTTTTGTGGCTAACGTTTTAGTTACAAGATGGTCTATAAAAAGTAGACAATCCATAACAGATTTTCCTTTTCTGAAACCAACTTGACTATTGTGCAGAAGTTTATTAGAAGTAATAAACCACCATAGTCTTTTAGCTATAATTTTATCCAGTAGTTTTGCCAAGCATGAATTTAGGGAAATAGGTCGATATGATGAGATGATTGTTTTTTCATTATTTGGTTTTAATATGGGTATAATAAGGCTAAGCTTGTATTGTTGTGGTATAACATCACCCAGTATTGCGTTGTATAAGTTTATAAGTCTGCTTTTGATTTCTCTAGGAAGTGCTTTTATCATGTATAATTTATCCGATCCAAGCCTGGAGTGTTCCTTTTAGGGAATCAAGGGCCGAGGAAAATTCAATAAAGTTAATTTCGTTCTCTATGGGTAAAGCGGTTTTTCCTGGAGTATACAATAAATCATCTGCCAATATTCTATCTTTGTTTGTCGTAAACAAGTTGGAAAAGTTGGAGTTCCTCGATTCTAAAGACCAGTTTCGACAGAAGAGCTCTGCAATGTTTTGTGGCTGGGTAATGTTGTCGGTAGAGTTTGTACTTTTAATGCAGTGTAAGCCCTGGGGGGGATTCAAACCGCAGAGTCTGCGTATATTGTTCCAAATTTTTGGTATTGGGGTAAGAGGATTAATTTCTTCAGTGAATTTGTATACAGATTCTTTTTTGGCTTCTTTGAGTGTACGCCTAAATAGTGCATTCTTTCTCCTATAGTCAATTATGTTTACGGTAGAGATATTTCTTTTAAGTGTTTGCCAAGCCGCGTTTTTACTTTTACGAAGTTTCTCGAGTTCGTTGTTCCACCAGGGTACAGTGTGCGATGTTTTTGGCGAGGATTTTGGGATACTTTGATGTGCACTTCTTATAATGATTTTACTAAGATTGGCTGCTTCTTGGTTAATATTAGAGCTTGTGGGTATGGAAGAGTTGTGACTAGTGCAAAGAGACGTATACCTGTTCCAGTCCGCTGACTTTGTCTTGAATAATGGCCTATGTGTAGGTTTCTGGATTTGAACTCTGTTAAAAATATTGCATAAGATAGGCAAGTGGTCGCTACCGAAGAAGTCCGTTTCGATTGTCCAGTTTGATTCTATTTCAATATCGGGTGTACATAAGCTGAGATCTATGTGAGTTAATGTATTATGCGTGCTCAAGTGTGTTGGGCTACCATCGTTGAGGATGATTAGGTTAGACTGGGCAATGAATTTTTCCAATATAATCCCTCTTCTGTTATTTACAGGAGAGCCCCATCTCTTATGCCAACAGTTGAAATCTCCAGTTATTAAGGTCGGGATATTGTTAGAGATATTTAGAACTGAGTATAGGTTGTTAAGGGTAAAGTTTGCTTTTGGTTGGATGTAGGTGGAAATGATTTGTAGTTTGGTCTTAGAACAGATTTCAACGCAGATGGCATCAAAGTCGGATCTAAGGGTTCTTTCTCTGTATTCTATTGATTTGTGAATGAGTATCGCTACCCCACCATAAGATGGAGAAGAGTTGAGTGTTATCATTATATAGTTAATTGGAGTGGGGTGAAAATTATGAGGTAGAATGTGAGTTTCTTGAAGAGTTATTATATGTGGTTTGTGTTTTGCTATTAAAATTTGGAGTTCACTGTAGTTGTTGTTGAATCCATTAATATTCCACTGTATAACTTTCAAAGACATTATGCTAGGCCAGGAGTATTATAGGAATTACAGAAATAGAACTGATTTTTAATTTGATGGGGCCTGGCTGCAACTGTGCGCATTCAGACACAAGCTACAGTGGAAATTGCTGTAGCCGTGTTTGTCCCCTCCCCCCGCCCCACCAGTCCCACTACCTGTAGTAGAGCGATTGGTGGAGCGGAGGGGAGGACAGCTCGGATCGGTTACAGCATTGGTTAATTAATTTCGTTTTCTAAATTGGAGAAATCCATTTGCTCATCTGAAGATAAGAAATCAGGACTATTTTCATTATTACTAAACTTAAGATCTTGTGATGAGTTTTTAATATGGTTTGTTTTTAGTTGTTTTTTATCTTTTGCTTTAAGTTGTGACTTAAGTCGATTAGAAATATTTTTTGGAAGGATTTTAACTATTGGATTTGAGTTGGCGGGTAGTTTGTCAATGGACTGTGAAAGGACTTTGTTTGAAGATGTGGGTTCCATTTTATTTTCTGCTAAATCATCGTAGGGAACGATCTTACGTGCTGTTGATGAGTGGTTAGCCAGAGAAAGGGTATTTCCGCTCTGAATAATGCTTGTAGGATTATGCAAGTTGGTGTTAAGTTGGGGCTTGTTGTAGTAACCAGTGGAGTTAGTTTTTGCCACGCTGGAGTACAATGATCCATCGTGTGGGTGTCTAGAGTTGTAAATGGAGATAGCCTTTTTAATGTCCACCTTTTCGAGCGTCTTAATGGCTTGTATTTCCTGTTGCTTGACGAAGATGGGGCATCTTCTAAAAACTGAAGAGTGGTTGGTGTCTTGGAGATTTATATCCTTGCAGTTTACACAGCATTTGTCGAAGTTGCAAAGTTCTTTGGTGTTAGGGTCCAAGTGGTATTCCTTGGCACAATTAATGCAAGATTTTTTGTTGCGACATAGCGTGGTGATATGGCCAAACCGAAAGCAATTGTTGCATCGGAGTGGGGCAGGTATATATGTGCGAACCTTGATCGATTCGTATCCTATTTTTATATTTTCGGGTGTTGTGTGGGAGCCAAATGTTAGTATTATTAATCCAGTTTCTTCCAATTCGTTGTTAACTTTCCTTAATATTTTTTTGACTTCAATGACGTTTTGGTTTGCCAGTTCTTGTTTGATTACATCTTCGGGTAGGCAGCGTAGATCATTGGAGTATATGACTCCTTTTGAGTCATTGAGGGTAGAATGTTCGCGAACCTCCACTGGGTATGGTCCCAGAAGTTGGAGTTTCATTAACTTAAGAGCTTGCAATAAATTCTTGGTTTTGATTAGCAAATTTCCGTCTCGTGTTTTTTTGGCCATTAAAACTTCGCCGCTGCATGTGAAATCAATCGATTTCTTAATCAGAAATGGTGAAATGTTTGCCATTGAACTGTCATCAGTTCGTTTCATGACAAAAAACTTGGGTTCAGATGTTGATTTTGCCCTATCAGGCGGATCGTCGGTCCCCATCGTATCGGTGACAAGTTGTTTTCAGTTAAGGGTTTAACTGTTTTTTTTTTTCGTATGCTTTAAGCTTTGCTTTGTTTACAAGTTTGGTTTGCGATAAGAGCGATAGAAAAACTTTCCGTCCACACGTCTTGTCTGTGCGACAGTCAAATTGGAACTGTTTTAAAATCTCATTTTGGGCTGTTTGTAGCCTATTAATATGACCCTTGGCAACATCCAACCACACTGGGGCTCCATAAAAAAATATTGCCTGGAAAATCGACCGGAACAGGTATAACTTGTTTTCAATAGATAACCGAGAGTTCCTATTGATGAATGGATATAGAATTCTAATGAGGGAATTTATTCTATCAATGGTATATCCTACATGGTCCTTAAAATTGACTTTTGAGTCTAACATGACTCCTAGGTAGCGAAGTTTTTATCCCAGGGAATGTCGGTGCCATCCAGCTCAATGGGACTATCTGGGAGATATACGGGCAATCTTTTTCTGGAGAAGTATATTGCTTGGGTTTTGTCAGGGTTGACCTGAATTTTCCATCTTGTGAAAAAGCATTGAATGGTATCGAATGCCTCCTGCAAGTTTCGTGAAATATCTGCTGGCAACAGCCCTGAGGCTTGCTGTATCGTCAGCAAATATGGAAGCAGTACATCCGATTAGGTTCGGAAAGTCAGAGGTATAGATGTTATAAAGAAGGGGGAGAGGCAGGACCCCTGGGGACATCCTGCTGGGATCTCTAAAGGCACAGAATGAGCACTTCCAATGTACACAGAGAAAGACCGATTTGTTAGGTAACTTTGGGTTATTTTGATTTGTTCCGTAGGGAAATTAAGGACTGACATCTTAAAGATGAGTCCGTTGTGGCATACAGAGTCGAAAGCCGATTTAATGTCCATCAGTACCATTCCAATTGAGTTCTTCTCATTAAAATTATTTTTGACAATCTTTTTGATTCGGACTAGCGGGTGGATTGTGCTGTGTTCCTTACGGAATCCGAACTGCTCGTTCGGAAGCATCTCGGCATTGTCAACAAAAGATAAAATCTTTTCTTTTAACATTTTTTCTAATATATTGCTGACTGCAGACAAAAGGCTAATAGGCCGGTACGAAGAAGTGAACTCGGGAGGTTTATTTGGCTTTCTAATTGCGACAACTTTGGATAATTTCCAGACGTGGAAAATAACCCAGTCGGAGACTTGCGTTAATAATCGCTGTCAAGAAGCGGATACCGCTACGAGGTAGAGCTTTTAGGTATAGGTTATTGATATAACCTATATTAATATATATAGGCCAGCGGCTTTTTTAATTTTAAAACTTTTTATTATATCCAAGACTGCTATACTATTCGTAAGGTAGCTTTCGTTGAGATTTATAACTATGGTATTTAGAAGATCTACATAGTTTTGAACATTAAATTCAGTATCAGGGAAGCTTAAGTTCGTCGTACTCGAATGATTTGCCAAGAATGATTCCGCGAGTGCCTCACATTTTTGTTCTGGAGTGGAACAGAGAACTGTTCCAACAGCCAGAGTAGGGATGCTAGTGGGCTTTTTCCTTATTATTTTGACCACTTTCCAAAAAGGAGAGGAGCCTTTGTCCAGAGTGGACAGGAAGGCGTTCCACGACTTGTTACGGTGAGCTTCTATTGCTATACTTATACTGCGGTTTAGCCCTTTAAATGCCGCAAGGTGGGCTATATTCCTGGACCTTTGCCAATTACGACGGTAGCTATTTCTACGCGTTATTAATAGTTTTATATGAGCCGGTAGCGGCTTCGTGTTGAACTGGGTTCTTACTTTAGGGATACAACGATCCTTAGGCTGATTGATTTCTCTCGTAAATTTCTCTATCAAGGAATCGATCTGCACTGATTGAGTAATGGTCTCTTGGGGGACTGGTTGCAAATTTTGGCTAAGATGAGCGGCGTAAAGCGTCCAGTTAGCTCTCTTATAGTCGAATCTTAAGGATTCTTCTATTATGGGCTGTTTGTGGAATTCAATCTTAACAGGCAGGTGGTCCGAACTTAACTGGTTTAATACTGTGGCCTGAGTTAGTAGTTGTGAGCAGTTAGAGAGAAAAATATTCAGAGTGGAGCCTTGACACCTAGAGCTGGCAGGGACTAAAGTATGGCTGGCGGGGTAGGACATATTAATACGAAGGGATGTTAATTTATCGTGCAAAATGTTTCCCCAACAGTTTGCGCGACTGCAACCCCAATCACGGTGTCTGCACCACCTAGGATGTAGTTACCATTGATAGTCGTAAGCTTCCGAATATCATCAGCAAATTGCTGTTTTTTATTAGCGTTCGTTTGACCTCCTGGAAAATAGCAGGAGTAAATATTTGTCGATTCACAGAAGTTTAAGATTCGAATGCCAATAACTATAATGATATTTGTTTGTGGGAGGGGTAGCAATGAATGGCGAATGCTTTTCTTTATAAAGATCGCCACTCCTCCCCCCTGGAATTTGAACGGTCGAACCGATAACATATATAATTAGGGTGTTTTATTGATAAGGAATTGTTAAGCCAGGTTTCTGTAAGCAGACAATTGTCGATGCTCTCTTCGGACAAAAGGTCAAATAATTCTTCTTTTTTGTTTCGAATGCCTCTGGCATTCCAAGTAATTATTTTCATAAAATGAGACATTAATAAAGAAATTTGCATGCTAATGAGGTAATGACCTCAAACTGATCTGCTTTGGTTTTGCAATTTTTAAGATTCCTAATTAAATCAAACATTAAGTTTTTTATTTCCTCCATGGAAAAGAGATCATCGTTTTTGGCCTCTGGACTTGTGGGGGTAGGCCAAGCGCTCTGTAGTTTCGGAGCATTGTTATTTGGGAGCCTCGGTAGAGCATCCGATTGGGGATGAGGTGGCGCTCTCGGTTGCATCCTGCCAGGTGGAGCTGAGCGTCTTGGGTTGGCTCGTTCTCTGATGCTTACGTAGCTGAGACGACTTGGGCAATCTGGTGACGATGACAAAGTGGCCCATTGCAGTTGGCACATTTGACTAGAGTCTCGGAGCAGTTTTCGGTTTTATGGCTCCCCGCACACTTAGCACAGTAGGTTTTCACTGCGCAGCGAATGGAGCCGTGGCCAAACATTTGGCAGTTGTAGCATTGAGTGATTTTGTTAGACTTTTGATTTTGGTAGTCCCACTTTACTTTAACAAAATCGATAACAGAGTAGTTGTGCTTAAGGCTGCTTAGCGTGATGGATTTATTTTCAAAATAAACCACGTGAAGGAAGAAGGTGGTGTTGTTCTGACGATTATGTTCGACCAATTTGACGTCTCTGCATTTGAGGCCCATTTGGATAAGCTTCGATTTAACAATAGAAGGGTCCATTTTATCAAGTCCAGTGAGTAGAGGTTTATAAGGCTTTTCATCTTTTGTAGCGTATGAGAAGAATTTAAATCTGGTATTAAGGCGGTCGCAGGCTTTGTCGTAGTCCACTTTGTTGACACAAAATAGTTTCAACCCTATTGATATTTTGCGAATAGAGTATTCTGTGATGTTTATGACTCTGCACGCATCATGTAAGTTTTGCAGTGAACATTTTATAACTGTGATGGGGGGAACTTGTATTTTTGTTGTTGTCTTTTCAACTACTTGCTCTGTTTCACTTTCACTGTTATCAATTTCTTCGTTGTTTATGGTCTGCAGTGGTGCGCAAAAATTACGGTCGATGACCGGTGTCTAGCTTGTTGAGTTTTTTTTTTTTTAACTCACGACATCTCGGCGACTGCAATTTGTCGCTTAATGTTGACTAGGTAACGGTTTGCTGATAAAGTTTGGCTTATGATCGAAGATGATGCGCGTGGGACGTGTGTACGCTTCGAGCTCTCACACCAGACTCTTTGAAAGCTTTACGCTTTACGTTTACATTAATTCAACAAAGGCAACATAAGATTCCGTAAGGACTAATTAAACATTAAAAATCCTCTAATATTATCTTTTGCCTATTTTATGGCTTGACTTATAAAAGACGCAAGCCCAGGCCAGTTGCAGCCGTTCAATAGAGCGCGAAATTCCTCTTTAGTAAGCAGTGGCTTCCCAAGCATGCCTGATCTGATTTCCTTAAGGACAGGACATCAGGCTACAAAATGGTCAACATCCTCTCGTTCTCGCAAACTGCATATATTGCACATGATATCTTCATTTTGATGGTGCGGTTTGTAGTGCAGATTAAGCATTTCAACTCGGGACTTAAAGATATTTGATATCATCAATGCCCCAAATCTGTCTTGAAAATAATTATTCTTTGCCAAATCGTAGTTCAGCTTCGAGTAGGAGTTTCTAGTAGCGCTCTGTCTTGCTTTATTCTCCCACCTGAGCCGCATTATGACTTCTTTCCTTCTGATAATCTCGTAATGTTGTTTCTCCCATTGGCTTCGATCTCCAAGAGCTAGCTCAGCGTTATACTCGTGTGCCATGCTTTTCCACTGTTGGAAACATTGCGTTTCGGTGACAAGTAAATACTTTGCAACGATTTTGGGATATCTATGGTCCTGCATATCAAATATCTTTTTTACATAACTGAAGTGGAGCTGCAGCGCATAGGTAAATAGTGGAGGCAGGCCAGTTTCCAGATGAATTGCTTAGTTGGGAGTGTTTTGAGGGAGATAAAAGATCCTTTTTATAAAATACCTCTGGCTACGCTCAACATCATCGTAAGCAGAACACCCCCATACTTGGGCGACATATTTCCGCTTCAAAAATGAATTCCATGTACTTCCTATTGCTGATCGGGTGTCCTTTAATTTTAAAGCAGAGTGCGTTTTGTAGCTCATATCTCCAGTTAGCGTTACTCCCAGGTACTTGAATGATTTGACAACTTCGAGTGGTTCGCCATCCAGGTTCCATATTTCAGTGCGTGGTTGTCTTCCTCTATTATTTTTTATTATCATTACTTTTGAGTTTGTACAATTGATTTTTAGATTCCACTTTGTGCAGTAAGCATGGGTGGCATCTATCATCTGTTGCAGAATTTCAGGGCTTTCTGAGAGCATGACCATTTCGTCCGCATACATTAGTACTTTAAAGGTATCTTCACCTAGTTTGGCTCCTCCGGGGAGTTCTGCAGCGATGTCATCTACGAACAGTGCGAAGAGTAGCGGGCTGAGTAGGCATCCCTGTTTGACGCCTTGGTTAGTTTCAAATTCTTCGGATAGTCCGTGCCCATCCCACACTGTGGTCGTGTTTTTCATGTAGCATGTTTATCATTTTGATGGAGACACCTATGTTTCCCAATTTCCAGAAAAGTTGGAATCTATTTATGGTATCGAAAGCAGCTTTAAAATCGATAAAAAAAACAAATAGATCTTCTTTCCTCGTTGAAGATACTCTTTCGCTAGCGATGAGAGGACAAAGATGCTATCCACCGTCGAGTATCCTTCCCTAAAGCCCATCTGGTTCTCACTAAGCAGTTGATTGCTGTTGACAAAGTCCGTGAGACGAGTAAGAAGCATTGAAGCAAAAACCTTCATCGTGGCGTTCAGGAAGGAGATTCCTCTGTAGTTTTGTACTTCTTTCAGGGGGCCGCTTTTGAATATTAGATACAAAATGATTGTTAGGAAACTAGGAGGTACGTTGGCAGAATCGTAGACTCGGTTAAATGTATCTTTCAAATACTGTATAAATGTAGGGGAGGCGTTTACTAGAAATTTCGCTGGTATGCGGTCCGTGCCCGGTGCTTTATTGGGTTTGCTTTTTTTAAGAGCACTGAAGACTTCAAGCGTATCAAACTCTCGGTCCAGTTCTTCCACCATGTTGTTTGAGATCTCCGGGGTTGTTAAATGACTTTGGGTTTCATCGAAGAGGAGGCTGCAGAAGTATCGTGACAGTTCCTTTGAATCTACTCCAATGCGTTTTTCCGTTTACCATTGATAAGTTTTCTGACCATTGCCCAAAATGATTTTCCATCTTTCACTTTACCCATTTCCACTTCCATTCGTCTATAGTACTGATCCCTTTTTTGTTTACATAAAGATTTATAAGAGGCGTTTAGTTTTTTGTAATCATCATTGTCTTCTGGTCTATTTGTGCATCTGGCCTGCTTCAGGGCGCCAACTGATTTTCTTCTGGCTTGGTCACAGTCTTCATCATACCAGTGCTGCTTCCAATTTGTTGTTGTCGGTCTTTGCATAAACTTTGCCGCTGATGATATGCTGCATTTGAGGTCCTCAATCCCGATTTGTGGTTGTTCTGGTACTATTTTTTCTAATTCCTTATCCAGTCAAGCTGCATACTCATGCGCTCTGCTTGGGATCCACCTTAATTTAGGTAAGAGTTCGTTCCTGGAGTGCAAAGTACTTTGGGGTACTGAAAGCCGCAGGTCCACTGTAAGGGGCATATGATCCGAAAAGTGCTCAGTTTTAACTTTCAAATCTGCTACATATCTGTGCCACGAACCTTGGATCAGGCAGTAGTCGATTGTTGAGGTTGACTGCCCCGTAAAAATGTGCTTTCCCCTTCCGAGTCGCTGTTGGTTATGCCGTTAATTATCGTAAAGCGAAAGTCTTCGCCAAGTTCTACTATTTTTCTTCCTATATTTTCGGTTATTTTGCTTTCGCTCTTCTCGGGACGTTTGCGTACTTTTCAAATGAAGTTTGTTCTGACAACTTGACCTGCATATCCCCCGTCCGTGCATTTATGTCTCCTATTATCATTATATTGCAGCAATTGGACTCGTTTATGGAATTATAGAGGCTTTCGTAGTCGGCTGTCCAATTACTACAGCTCAGATAACAGGGCAAGACAAAAAGGTTTTCATTAGGAAGAACGATCTCGATTGCTGTGGCTTCTCCAATTCTAGTGAAATTGCATATGTGTTTGAGCTCCTTTTTGATTCCATACAGAAGTCCCCCGCTGGCTCGGCCTCTTGCACTGGATCCTGTCGCCATTTCCCATTTGGTGGTGTATTCCATAAAATATGGGTCGAAATGGTCTATGTTTTTCTCAACAAATGTCTCGTTTAGTATGAAAACGTCGTGCTGATTTATAAGGCTAAAAGAATTTTTCAGGATCAATTTGATAGAAAGTCCGGTTACGTTGTTTGACATTAATTTCAGATTCGCAATATTATTACTGCTTGTGGAAGTACAACCTAAAAGCTTGCTCACCCTATGATTACTTATAATAGAAGTTTCATGCTGATGATTTTTGAATATTGTATTTCTTAGTCTACTCTTATGTTGCCTGTACCTAGTTAGTTTTTTTGTGGTCATTTTTCAGCAAGTTTGCTATAGCTTATGTCGTCTATTGTTATGTTGGGGTATATTTTTTGCAATGCCTGAAAACCGTTTGTTTTGCCGATGTACAGCTCTTTGTTCGCGTTCCAATAGTACCAGTCATTGACAATCTTCATGGAGTCATTTTTTATTAAGACCTTGATGTCTTTGTTGAGTTGTAGAAGTACGCTTTTGTTCTTCTGTTTTTGCTCAGACAGACCCTTTTCGACGTATACACTGGTGCCAGTCAGTTTTCTAGCATTTTTAAAAACCTCGTTTGCCTTCTCCATCGTGGACATTTCAGCAATAAGATTTCTGCCGTGTAGTCGTTCTGATAAAATCCTTACGTCTACGATTCCTGGCTCAGGTATGCCTAGCTTACTTTTGCATATATCTGCTACCGCATCAGTCGGCCTCTTAGTTTTTTCTATGCCACGGAAAATTAAGTTTTTTCGTTTTGACTGGCTTATGAGTCTTTCCAAATCCATGTTATCTTTTTGTCTTTCTGCTCTTATTTGATTCAATTCGCTTTTGAGCTCGATATTTTCTGCTTTTGCGATGAGAGCTCTTCTAACTGTCCATTTATTCCCTTGACATCCTCTTTAGTAGCCAAATTTACCAGTTTCATCGATTCCATTGTGATTTGCATAGCTTTCATTAGTTTTTCCATTGACACTCCTGTTAGTCCTTCGCTTTGATCCTTTTCTGGAGTCATATCGGTTTTTTTCCTTTTTATGGATGGCGTTGTCGGGCTCATTTGCGTAAGATCCAAAAAGTAACAAAATATTTGGCTTATGAGCTGTAACGGCTGAATCAATGGTTTAGGAGTCACTGTGTTAAGGGCCCAGCTGGTTACAGTTGGGCACGCACTGAGCTTTTGACAAAGCTTTGCAGACTGGCCGTGCGCTGATCAGCCGATCGGTGTATCGTCGCGAATGGTTTATTGTTCCAGCTGTGTGTTTTGTCAACGAGGCAGAGAGAAAGTGAAAAATCTCAATTTTCCGTTCTGGCGCGTTGGTCCACCCTCAGTTTGAGTGAAGTTGCCACAACAACAATTGGATTTCTGTGAAATGATAAAATGTGTTTTATCTCTGTGTTACTCTTACGTGGGCGTTGATTTTTATATTCTAATCCTGGTATGTCACCTGTGCTTTGTTGGTGCCGCTGTTAATCGCTATTTTCTGCAGGTGCAGGGGTAAACTCACTGATTTTGCAGAGCCTCACTGGAACACGTCTACTCTCCTTGAGCACTCACTCAAACGACCTAGCGACAATATCTGAAACTAATGCTGTTAACATTCCAACTAGATCTTCACCTTATAAGATTGGTAGTGCATACCTCGAGGGTTGCTTCAAGCAAAATTTAAGAAGGCTGCCAAAATAGTTGGCGAACTGCGCGGCGCCCTCTCTTATGCTTTTTACGAAAGACGATTTAACCTTCTAATGATGCACCAGCAAGACTTGCTGTCACGGATATCTCCTAAAGACAAGGCTTGCTTTGCATAGATCTGTTTTCAGTCTTCTTGGCAAATTATATTTATGTATTGTTTGGTTGCTGATACTGACTCATGTCTTCTTCCGAGTATTTTCTATTGGCGATTCTAAGCAATTTAAACGATGTATCCCGCGCTAGTTTGCATCTGTTGTTTTACCACTCCTGCTTATAGGGTGTTCCAATACTTCTCATTTGAGTTATTGCTGAATATAATATTAATACAGTATACAGTATAATACAGTATAGACAGTATTTTTAATCTGTCTTTATGTACTATTTGTTTTTTCTTTCCTGTCCTTATTGTAATGTTATCTCTATCTTCTATCTTTTCTACCTTATAAGGGCCAACATAGTTGTTGTATAGTTTGTGCCCTGTTTCGTTTCTTAGCAAAACAAAATCTCCTACTTCTAATGGGAAATCTATTGTTCTCTTATCATAATGCGTTTTTCGCTTCTGTTTTTATAATTCTAGCATAGTCCTATCTCTTTTGTAGGCTAATTCTAATCTAAACTTTATTTCTTTAGCGTAATCGTCTATATTGTATAGGGGTTCTATTCTATCTTGTTTGTTAAAGTTAATGAATTGTCTCGGTGGCCTTCCGAAAACAAGTTCAAATTGGCAGTAGTCGTGTGCTACTGATGTGGTTGTATTAAAACAATAGGTGAAATAATTCAACCATATGTCCCAATCGTTTTTGTCAATCGAAATGTATGACCGTACGTATTCGTTAAATGGTCGATGACTTCGCTCAATGGTACCAAGAGTTTGATGATGGTACGCTGTTGAGTGTATATTTGTGACTTTCATGTATTTACATAAGTCAGTGATTATTGAATTTTTATATTCAGTACCCATGTCCGTAATGAAAGTCTTAGTTGGACCATATTTGAGTACGAATGAGTCAAAAATTGCCTTAGCAACTGTTTTAGCACTTTTGTTTGGTACTGGTATTGTGACTAAATATTTTGTTAAGTCGCAGATAATTGTTACTGCGTACTCATTGACATTCTCAGTTTTTGGAAGTGGGCCAATGGTATCGATCAGTACAGTATCAAATGCTGTTGCTGGCGTTGGGGTTAAAGTCATTGGTGTCTTTGTATGTGTAGTTGTTTTGGCTTTTTGACATTTTAAACAAGTCTTTACATACTGTTTTATCGTTCTAGTCATTAAGGGCCAATAAAAATATTTTCGTATTTTCGAAAGGGTTCGCGTTATCCCTGAGTGGCCTCCTTCTATTGGTTTGTCATGGTATTTTAACAGTATTGCTTTTATTTGAGCTGTATCGTTTTTGTCTATTTTAGTCACCTTTGGGAGTATGCATACTCGTACTTCTTTTAAAGTACTATTGCCCATTTTTATACCCGTTACTCGTAGAGTAAAAAGGGTATACTAAAGTCGTGCAAATGTATGTAACAGGCAGAAGGAAGAATCTCCGATATCATAAAGTATATATATTCTTCATCAGCATCAACAGCCGAGTCGATATAGCCATGTCCGTCTGTCCGTCCGTCCGTCCGTCCGTCCGTCCGTCCGTCTGTATGAACACCTAGATCTCAGAGACTAGAAGAGCTAGAGCAACCAAATTTTATATGTAAGCTAGTATTGGCTGTAGGCAGATCAAGTTTGTTTCAAAATTTGGCCACGCCCCCTCCCGCCCCCGCAATACAAAATGTTGAATATCTCCTACAATTTGTAAGCTATCGAGCTCAGATTTTGCAGTATGGTGCATTTGGCCAATATGTACAATCTCACAAATTTTCATAAAGATAAATGGCAGAGTTAAAAAAACGTTGCATACTTATCTGAGCCGCATGAGATTATTAAACACTAATTGCCTTGAGTAACGGGTATTTCGAAGTCGGGCAGGGCCGACTTTAACTTACGCTCTCGTTTTAAATATATTTAGTGATGCAGATTCGAAAATTTGATCACTTGGTGACATTTTAAATTTATTTATGTCAAGTATTCCGGCTTCGTTTTCAAGCCTTTGGAAAAACTGAACTAATTCGAGTTTTCCATTGGAGTACAAATCATCAATTGTAAATCGTGAAATTACTCGTTTTCCGCGTTTGAGCAAACACTTGTATTTGTCGAGTTTTAATTTCGCATATTTTTTGACAGCATTATTGTTAATTGCGTCATAGACATTGGGCTTTTTATTTTCTTTTTGCTCATGCAATTTTTTAGCAGTGCTACTAATAGCTTTACTGCTTTCTTTGTCTGCGCAGACTTTCTCCTGTCTTGTTGAAGATCTAGTTGATACTTTTAGTATTTGTAGGTTTATTTCTTTAAGCTCTCCAATTGTTATTCTGGATAGAGCGTCTGCAATGTGATTATCTTTCCCCTTGAGATATTCTACTGTAAAATCATATTCTTCCAAATCAAGCCTCATTCGTGTGAGCTTGGAACTTGGGTTTTTCATTGAAAAAAGATATGTTAGTGGTCGGTGGTCAGTTTTTACAAAGAAATGCCTTCCATAAACGTAAGGTCTGAAGTGTTTTATTGCCCAGTGTATAGCAGCTAATTCCTGCTCTGTAGTTGATTTATTGCTTTCACCTTGTGTGAAAGATCTTGATGCATATGCAATTGGGAGTTGCATGCCATTATGTTAGTACCACTCCGCAATCGTGTTTGCTAGCATCTGTGATTATGCAAAAATCTTTGCTGAAATCTGGGTACTGCAGTAATGTTGGTTTCATTAGTGCTTCTTTTAAATATTCGAATGTTTTATTGCATTCAGGAGTCCATTGGAATTGAACGTTCTTTTTACAAAGCCTCGTTAAGTGGCGTGAATGTTCTGCGAAGTTTTGGATAAATCTCCGATAATAATTACAGAAGGCTACGAATCTACGTGGACTATCTGCATCTGTTGGAATTGAATAATTTTTGATGACGTCGTATTTTTTGTCATCTGGCAGAATGCCTTTATCGGTACATTTGTGCCCGAGATATGTAACTTCATGCATGAAGAATGAACATTTTTCTGGGTGTAGTTTTAAGTTGAATTTGCGACAAAGTTCAAAGACGTTTGTCAAATTTGGATGGTTCTAGACCTAAAAATGCAAGTGTCATCATGCGCATAAATGAATTTGGTGCGACTTTAAGACCATACGGTAATCGCGTGTAGCGATAAGAGCCTGTACTCGTTGAAAAGGATGTCATATTTCTTGATTTTTCATCGAGTTCTATCTAGTGGAATCCAGACATAAGATCGAGTCATGAAAAATATTTAGCTCGACCCAATTGGTCAAGAATTTCTTCTATTCTTGGAAGTGGAAACTTGTCCGCTAGTAATTTTTTGTTTATTTGGCGATAGTCAACTACTAAACGCCATCTTTTTTCCGTTGAATTTGGAAGTGATTTCTTGGGTACCAAGAGAAGTGGGCTGTTATATTCGGATATGGATGGTTCAACTATGCCATCTTTAATTAATTTTTGTACCTGATCGTTTATTTCCTGCTTTTCTGACTCAGCATTTCTGTAATTTTTGATGTATACGGGTGTTTTGTCCTGCAATCTAAGCTTTTGTTTGTAAAAATTATTGGCAGATATGGGATCTGTTTCTAAACCATATATTATATATCACTGTATTCAGTGCAAAGTTCAGTTAGTTTAGACTCGAACTGTTTTGGGAATTTTAATTTTTTCAATATTTCTCTTGTTCTTGTTGTATTTTTCTTATTTGTTGGAATGATATAGTAATCATCAATTGACTCAAATTGTATGTTTTGACTGTCAATTTCTGTGTTGTTCGAAGAAGTATTTATTATGCGAATGTATGCATTACTACTGGTTACTATTGAACTTGCTATTATTATACCCGGTTGTATCTCCTGATTGGGTACAAAAACCGTTTTTTCACTAGTCTTTAATCTTACTTGTCTTATGACTTCAGATCTAGCGGGTAACAATAATGAGTCATCCTCGAGAGAGTGACTTATTGGTATTTGGATATGCCTATGGAAGTTTTTTGGGCGCAAGATTGAGTATCTTGCTCCTCTTGAAAATCTAATCAACAATTATATTTTCTGATAAAATCAGAGCCCAGAATACCATCAGTTGGGATAGAAAAATTTTGGGGTACTACATGGAAATCATGTGGTACTATGTACTTGTCTGTAAGTAATTCTAGAGATACTAGGCCATAAGAGCTTGTTTTCCCCTGTCCATTCCTGTTATATTGCTTATTATATTTGTATTTAAGGTTTGGTATTCATTATGTTGGTGTTTTATCACCGAAATGTCTGCTCCTGTATCTAGCAAAAATGTTAGAGTGGATTTTGTTTCTTCATTTTGAACTGTTATTATGTTGCTTAGATTGAGATTTATTGCCTATACTTTTACGGGTGGCTGTTGTTGTTGTTGCTCAAGGGGTGTTGCTGGTTTTCCGAATTTGCTGTTCGGATGTTTGCGTAGTTATTATTGTTATTCTGGCCTCTGCCGTTGTTTTGGCCTCTGTAGTTGCCGTTGTTTTGGCCTCTATAGTTGCCGTTGAAGGAACCTCGGCCACGGTTGTTGTAACCGTTGTAATTATTCTGTCTATATCCTTGGTAACCTTGGTAACCTCTTCCTCTATTTCCTTGATTATTATACTGACCGCGTCCATTATATCCGCGATTTCCTCTATTTGAATAATAGAGTACTGTGTCAGTTTTTCCCGTTGCCCCTGTGCAACTGTTTACAAATTTGGAGATTGCATCGTTCATATTATTGAACGTGCCTGCCTGCATGATAAGATGGACCTTATCCATATTGCAGTTTGTTGTCATGGATTTAACAGCATGTTGTGTGCTGTAATTTGTTGCCAATTCTGGTGTTAAACCGTCATTGATGTAAGCTCCTTCTAGGGCTTTTGTCAATTGCTCGATTTCTTTCGTGTATATATTTGGGTTTTTTTTTTTTTTTGAAGGTTCATCATTTTTGCTGAAATTACTTGACTCTCCCTTAACCGAGTTTTTTAATTTTATTATTATGTATTTCATTTATAGTGCTTTCCGTACTTATCAAATTTCTAGCATGTCCCTTTAATTTTGTTTTTATTACAGAGACGGCTGTTAGATCATGCGTCTCTTTGATAGTTTCTACCAAAGCTAAAGCGTCAAGAAAACTTTGTAAGTTTTCTGCCCTACCGTCAAAATCTTATACCAGACTTGAGACAGCTTTAATAAACTCTACCGTAGTAAGCGACATGTTGACTGTGTCTTCTATTGTTGGTAAGATGTCAATATACTTATCGAGTAGAACACTCGGGTCAAATGAAGCTCTGTCGTTTAAAGATGTTGGTATAGTTTGAGGTCATAGTGCTCGGATATCTTAACTAGTTTGTTTCGCAATGAGTCGAATATCGTTCTAGCTTGAAGCAGATGAAGAGTTTTGCTAAAAATTTCAGTGACTGCATTGAAGTGGTCTATTAAAGTATGCGTATGCTTAGTAACTGTTTGAGGGTGGATTGGTACACTTTTCTTTAGACATTTGTATGCCTTTTCAAACTCTTTTTTATGTAGCTTTATTTGATTGACTATTTCTGGCCATTCCATTTGAATTGGACTCTCAGTTAGTCTTCGTCAGAACTGATCAGAGATATTGTTTCTATCTGATCCTCGAATAGCGTGTGTATCCACTGTGGTAAGTTTTTGTTAATGGTTTGTTTTGCGTATTGAATTTTTATGACTGCCTCGATTTGATCTACTACTTTATTTTCAAATCTTTTGTTTTGGACTATCCAATTCATCATTTGGATGATCTTAACATTAGTTTCTCCGTTTTCTAGGAGGAATTCGAAAAAGGGTATGTATTTCCTTAAATGTTTCAAATCTTTAGTGTCCATTTTATTGTTTCGTTTGTTTATTTTTCTTGTTTTTTCGTAATTGTTTTCATATTATTAATTGCTATTCTTCTGAATTCTGTCGCAACGTCTGTCTTACTGTCCAAATTGTCATATATATTTTTTTATTCATAAAGATTTATGCTTATAGCATGAATGAATGACGAACTATCTTTATTATCTATATTTTGTCGAGATAGTTAGCTCGACTGAGATACCTCTTTATTGATTTTTTGTGTATTTGATAAATTTTTAGTGCTGTATTGGCAGCGGCCAGTACAACAAGAATCAATAATAGAAAATAAATGGAGTCTAAGTGTGGAGTGTGATCCACAATTTCAATTTCATTAACGACATTGGCAATGTTGGCAGTCGCTTTTGATTGGGTTTTACCCATTTTAATTTTCCTTACTTTGTTATTTGAAAAATAGTGCTTAAATATTTTTTTTTTGTTTTAGAAAATTGTATGGATGATTTACGCAATACAGTTTACAAATGCAATAATATGTATATTTTAGATTGTATTGCGTGGGTCAGTAATGGTTTTATGAGAGGAGTGGTACCCCCAGCATAAGCTTTTGGGGTACTAAAAAAAATTGCGAAAATTCTATTTCTAGCATCGCATTTTTAAAAAAAATTACTGTTGGGCGCACTTTGCTGCGCTGTCGGTCTTCTTGCTTATCTCGTTTTCTTTTATTTTGCGCTCTTTGTAGCGCTGTCGGTCATTTGTTGTTGGGATAAATAAACCATTAATGTGTCCATTCGATGGTGTAGTGGGCGCCCCATATGCCCCCCGCACGGTTCCCTTCGTTGGCAAAGGGGTTTAACCCTTGCTCCCTTTTAACTTGGTTGTTGTCTGCACTCTATGTAGTGCTGTCGGTCATTTGTTGTGCAGTGGGTGGTCCATATTCTGTGGAATATTTTTCTTCTCCAGGCCAGTCAACCGGTGCCTCGCTTTGGTCACCGTGTCTTCCTTCTCGCTGTTCACAACCTGGTGGCGGTTGTGGCGACAATTTAATTTGCGTAAGTTTTTCTTCTTAGATTTGGTACTTCGTCTTTTTTGATCATTTTTATTTTTGTGTGTTTTGAATGTATTAAAATAAATTGGTTTATTTGTCACTTTATACTCATTTTGAGTTTTTCACTTATCACGTTCGCGTACAACTTGTCACGGTCGCCATATAATAACTTGTTTTAAGTGTTCTTTATTAATCGTAAAAAGGTTATTCAAGTTTTCGTTTAAGTTAAGTTTCGCAAGGCAGAGCCAACATGGTCTCAGCCAAGCGATGAATAAAAACGGACTGAATTAATGTCTTAAAAATGCTTTTGCATATCGAGCGAGTGGCGGACACATACATTTGTATGTAAGCCGAAAACTGCTGAGTGCGCGTCTGAGGCAAAGACCCAAGTGGTCGATCATATAATATTTTCTCATGGGAAACGAAGAATGAATTTAAGTGAGCATTGGTATTTGTATGTTTACTTATGCAACAGAGTGTCACATAGTATGCTCATATATATGTAGGTATGATTATATATTAAAACATAGTATGTGTACGCTACAGACCTACCTACCCATCTTCCATAGTCCCCAACAAACCTCATCGTTGTTTTCGCAAAGGAAACTTTGCGCAACAGACTGGTCTCCTTTGAACAATTCGGTTGATTTAGATTTTGCTGTTACCTTTTTTTATGAGTCTATTAATTATCTTTTAGATATCTGCATCCCTAATAGCCTTCCTACCTCCGCGTCACTGAATCCCCCTTGGTACTGTCCTAGACTTTCTAATTTGAAAAATATTAAGACAAGATGCTTCAAAAAGTATAAGAGAACTGGTTCTGCAATTGACTAAATCTAATTTTACACTTTTCAACTCTGAATGCTATAAAAAACATCTGGTCCGTTGCAAAATCCAATTCGCACAAGATCCTAAAAAATTCTATAGTTTTGTGAACTCTAAACGTAGATCTTGGTCTTTAACTTTCCCCTTTTTTTCTAGGTGACCAAAAGGCTAGCAATGATTCCGCTGCAGTTGATTTATTCGCTGATTTATTCCAATCAACTTATTCCTCTGTCCAATGTGCTAACACTTCTTATCCTTATAACATTTCTTCTTCCAACTCAATCTGTGCTCCCATTGTATTTGAAACCTCTCTACTTTCATTTTCAAAATCACTTAAATCTTCCTACTCTCCTGGGCCTGACAACATTCCTAGTTGTGTGCTCAAGGAGTGTTCTAGCTCTTTATGCAAACCTTTGTTTAAACTCTTTAATCTATCTCTTGATTCTTCAGTCTTCCCAACTCTTTGGAAAGAATCTTATATTATTCCTCTCCATAAAAAGGATGGTGTTTGGTCTTTTCAGCCTATATTTAAGTTCTCGATTCATATATTAAATTTCGTTATTAATTGTATAGAGTTGTTATGTGCCTGGCCAACACCTAGCTGTGAGACGGGACATGGCGCGCTAATGGCAAATCAAATTATCCCCACCGGGTCGGCACATAACATCTTCTAATCTCTAATTGTAACATCTCTGTTAGCTTTCTCCGCGTCTGGTCTCGCGCGGCGAATTAGCATTTGAAGCAGGGCAATGAAAAATTAAAGTCAGTCGTAAAATTGAAGTCATTGCGTCAAATTCTAATTGCGGGTTCGCGAAGTTGCCTCGTTGGCTATTTAGTTCTCGTTGATTTCAGATCCTGCTATTGCAGCAAACATAATGGCGCCCCCGGGTGGACACTGCATTTAGAAGTTGGCCTTTAATTTATAATTGGAGTGGAAGCCTACCGCATTTGGTCAGAAGAGTCTCAACATTTCTGCGAGTTCTCACACATGCACACATACACTACCGCTGCACATGCGTATATGTATACGCTGGCTTATGTACGTTTGTATGTACACTCGACTGCATGGTTGACACCGGCATCAGCTCACCACTCACTCACACACACATCTCTTCGTCGGCAGCATCACCACATGTGTGTATGTATTAGCTGCAATTTTCAAAAACATAATTCGAATCAAGTTTGCCCAATAGAACCCCATGAGTTAGAATGTCGTTTGGATATTCTAAACAGCTACATCAAAAAGGCGTTCGATCTCCAACTGCAATTGGAACGCACAAATCCTGATTTAGCATCTCGTGTCGAGCTCGAGGAACTTTGCGTTTCAGCAAAAGCATGTTTGATGTCAGCCAGTAGTCGGCCTCAAGCTCAAAGCACAAGTAACAATTTAACAATGGCTGCATCGTTTTCGCACAGCAGGCATTTGCCTCAAATGAAATTGCCAAAATTTGGAGGCAATTATGCAGACTTTAAAAATTTCATAGATTTATTTAAAAGCCTTATCGACAGTGACCTCACTCTATCCAACGTGGAGAAATTCAATCACCTCCTATCGTGTTTGGAAAAGGTGGCACTAGGTACAGTGAAAGCTTACCAGATTACTGACAGCAATTACCCTAAGGCTTTAGCCGCTTTGATTCGCGTTTACGATAATCTTTGTCTTATATTTTTTGAAAGTATTGCTCGTCTTTTTGATATTCCCGTCATGCAGAGTCCGTCCGCAGTATCATTGCGATCCTTAATAGATACGGTTACAGCAATTTACGAGTCATTGCTCTCAATTGGTGATAATACCACAATCGCAAACGCAATGATCATACATATTGTTATGTCTAAGATAGATAGAAAGACTCGCTCTCGTTGGGAAGAACAAATGGATTATCAATCTATTCCTACCTGGAAGGAATGCGAGGATGCAATGAACAAGCGATATCAGCATCTCGCCGCTGACGTAGCTACATTAGGTCGCTTAAAGTCTCTAAAATCTGGTGTTCAACGGATCACAGGCAAAACTTCGTTGTCTGTGCCCCAAATCACTGAGCCATCAAATCGCAAATGTGTATTCTGCAAGTCGAATGAACTCTTTATTCAATCTTGCACTTCGTTCGAAAATGCTACTGTTGAATCTTGATTCAAGTTTGCTAAAGGCTTTCCGTTGTGCATCAACTGCCTTCGTCATGGGCATAGTGTATCAGCGTGTAAGTCTGCTCATTGTAGGGTTTGCTCGAAGCCCCATCACACTCTTCTTCATCGATATAGTTCAAATTCCGTTACCAACGCGGCTTCTAGTTTTCAACCAGCTCAACAATCTTTGAACGCTTTATCTGTTCAGACAAACAAATCTAGTCAAGTTGTTCTAGCCACTGCACTTGTTAACATCAGTGGTCAAGCAGGTCAAAAACAGATAGCTAGAGTTTTGTTGGACTCTGGTTCTCAAGTAAACTTCATAACGGAAGAGTTGGCAAAAGGCCTTCAGTTGAAGAGATATCGTCACGACATAAATTTGTTAGGCATTGGCAAATCGCAGTTGTCTGCTCGCCATGCGGCTCAAACAACCGTTAGCTCACGATGTGAACCTTTTGAAATGGTTGTTGACTTAATCGTTCTAAATTCTATATCTTCGTACCATCCTGAAAAAACAATCACTGCGACAGACTGGAAGATTCCAGATGATGTTGCTCTTGCAGACCCACTATTCCACAAGCCACAGCGCGTCGATATGCTGCTTGGTGCCGACACTTTCTTCGATTTGCTCAAAAGCCGATCAAACACATTAGTTTCGGTCCTACTCTTCAAAACACAGTGTTTGGGTGGATAGTGTCTGGGCGTTGCAAATCAAAGCAACCTCGATTATCGGAAGCATGCTCCATGTTGAGCATGGTTCAAGATTCTACCCCTTTAGATTCGTTGATGCGCAAGTTTTGGGAAGTCGAACAAGTTCCTGAAATGTCCAAATCGCAACTTTACACGCCAGAACAATCGTTGTGCGAAAAGTCCTTTGTTGATACTGTAGTCCTTTTGCCTTCAGGTCGATTCAGTGTCAATTTGCCATTTAAGTCAAGTCCTAGCTGCCTTGGTCGTTCTTACGACACCGCGAAGAGGCGATTCTTGTCTTTGGAGAGGCGTATGAATGCCAATCCAGATCTCCAATCTATGTACATCGATTTCATGAAGGAGTATTTAGCGCTAGGACATATGACGGCAACTGACAATGTTGTACCTCCCAACCCACATTACTTCATCCCTTATCAATGCGTTCTCAGGCCCCATAGTGTTTCAACAAAACTAAGATGCGTATTCGATGCATCTAGTAGCACTTCCTCGCAATTGTCGCTAAACGATATTCTGTTAGTTGGGCCGACTATTCAGCCATGCCTTTATGCCATACTCTTACGGTTTCGCCTTCGTCCGTATGCTATGACTGCAGACATTACAAAAATGTATCGGCAAGTCTTAGTAAACGAAGCCCAACGTGACTTTCAGCTGATTGTTTGGCGTGAACATAGCAATGAGCCATTGCAAATCTATCGCTTGAACACAGTCACCTATGGCACTGCAAGCGCTCCATTTTTGGCTATTCGCTGCCTCCAATATTTGAGCGATCTTTTCGCAGTGTCTCATCCCTTAGGCTCCAACTCTCTTGCTAGCGAATTTTACGTTGATGACCTCGTATCTGGTGCTGACTCTATTGAAGAGCTTAAGGCACTGCGAGAAGAAGTCACATTCATATTGGAGTCTGCTGGGTTTGTCCTTGCCAAATGGGCTTCAAATTGTATTCTAAGTGAAAGTCAATCTGACAACACAAACGTCTCACTCGGAGATACGGCTGATATGAAAACTTTGGGACTCATTTGGAGCCCAAAGCAGGATGTTTTTAAATTTCGTACTCAGGAATTATGTCAGGAGAACAATCCCACGAAGCGTTCTATTCTTTCATTTACTTCTCGCTTATTCGACCCCCTAGGGCTCATCTGCCCAATTATTACACTCGCTAAAATTCTCATTCAAGAGATTTGGCTTCTAAAACTCGACTGGGACGACCAAATTCCGGATCCTCTCTTAAAACGTTGGGAACAAGTCTTAGCCTGTTTTGAGGAGTTAGACTCCGTTCAAATTCCTCGACATGTGGGCACAAATCGGAATGGTTCGTACCAAGTGCATGGATTCGCAGACGCATCCACAGACGCATATGGTTGTTGTCTGTATGTCCGATCTGTGAACCCAGAAGGCGTTATCGTCATTTTGCTAAGAGCTAAGTCTCGGGTAGCTCCGTTAAAAATTCAAACGGTGCCCAGACTGGAATTGTGCGCTGCACACCTTTTAGCCAAGCTGTGGAGTGACGTGCGCAAATTAGTTGATCTTAAAGTCGATCACGTTTTTATGTGGTCTGACTCCGAAGTGGTGTTGCATTGGTTGCAAACACACCCATCGAAACTCAAAACCTTTGTAGCCAATAGGGTGGCAGACATCCAAGAGCTCTCACCAGATGCTGTTTGGAAACACGTGCCAACTGGCGACAACCCTGCTGATCTGCCTTCGCGAGGTTGTACAGTCAAGGAATTGAACATGTCGCTCTGGTTCAAGGGCCCACCTTTTTTGTTGCTTGATCAAAGCCAGTGGCCAGAAAACTCTCACTTGCAGGCACCGAGTCCTGAAGTTCTAGCAGAGAATCGAACCACTGCAACTGCACACATTGTTGCAGATTCCAATCCCAATCCAATTCTTAAATTTGTTGACGATTTATCATCGTATTTAAAACTCATACGCATCGTATCGTTTATTTCTCGTTTTGTTGATGGCCGGAAGTCCACTTGCTGGACTCACTCTGTCCCTACGGCCTCGGAACTAGCTGCTTCATTTTTAACGATCGTTCAAATTGTGCAACGTGACGCCTTTAAAAACGAGATCGATCGCTTAAGCAAGTCGTTGGTCTTGCAACCATCCTATCAAAAATTGAATCCTTTCGTTTCTACTGAGCATGTTGGCCAACGCACCTTCTCCTTATTGAGAGTAGGAGGTCGCTTACTGCAAGCACCTTTAGCGCATAATGCCAAGTTCCCTTTACTAATGCCCAAGGGCAACAGATTCGTGAAATTGTACATTCAGCACTTGCATCGCACTAATTGTCACGCTGGTCCGCGTGCTCTGGTCGGTCTGCTGCGCCAATCAATTTGGCTAATAAACGCTCGTCGTGAATGCAGTGCTGTAGTTCGTCAATGTGTACATTGCTTCCGCTATAAGCCCAGATTGTTATCACAAATCATGGGAAATCTGCCTGCAGATCGCCTAGTAGGCAGTCGTCCATTTAGGGTTAGCGGAGTTGATCTGTTTGGTCCATTTAGGGTTTCGTTGGGAATTCGTGGTAAAACTCCTCTCAAAATGTACTGTGCAGTCTTCGTCTGTTTCGCGTCTAAGGCTGTCCATCTGGAACTTATTAAAGATCTCACTTCTAATTCGTTCATTTTATGTCTCACCAGATTTATCGGACGTCGTGGACCACTCGAAAAACTTTATTGTGACAACGCTACAAACTTTGTGGGTTCCGCACGTATGCTCAATAACGTCGCCAATCATTTCGAGACGAACAAGGATGCACTCATGGCTTTCAGTGCACCTCGCCAATTCGAGTTCGTCTTCATCCCACCACGCGCGCCTCACTTTGGAGGCCTGTGGGAGGCGGCCGATAAGTCGGCAAAACACCTTCTCATCAAGGCTGTTGGAAACGCCCTGTTGAAGGAAGACGAGCTACAGACAGTTCTTGTGGAGGTCGAAGCTGTGCTAAACTCGCGGCCTATCGCGGCCGATAGCAATAGCCCTAATGATGGAGAGGCTCTTACTCCAGCCCACTTCCTTGTGGGAACCACACTAGCAACGCTGCCTCCTGCAGCTCTTCGGCCAAATTCAGATGACAACCTTGCCTGTCTGCAGCGTTGGCAGCTCGTCTCAGCCATAAAACAGCGGTTTTGGCGCGATTGGTCGCGCGACTATTTGACTATTTGCCATAAAACAGCGGTTTTGGCGCGATTGGTCGCGCGACTATTTGTTAGGCTTGCAACAGCGAGTCAAATGGACTAATGAGTCTTCCAACATCAAGGAAGGAGCCGTCGTCGTTATACGAGAAGACAACCTGCCACCACAGATGTGGCTACTCGGAGTCGTGGTAGAAACCATTTCTGGCTTAGATGGCAAGGTGCGAGTCGCTACCGTGAAAACCAAGACTGGGATCTTCAAACGTGCGATTCATCATCTTGCCCCATTACCTATTTCTTGAAGACCTGCGGCTCTTCAACGCGGCCGATGTTTGGTCTTTTCAGCCTATATTTAAATATAGATTAAATATAGATATAAATATAGAACTTAAGTTCTCGATTCATATATTAAATTTCGTTATTAATTGTATAGAGTTGTTATGTGCCTGGCCAACACCTAGCTGTGAGACGGGACATGGCGCGCTAATGGCAAATCAAATTATCCCCACCGGGTCGGCACATAACATCTTCTAATCTCTAATTGTAACATCTCTGTTAGCTTTCGCCGCGTCTGCTCTCGCGTGGCGAATTAGCATTTGAAGCAGAGCAATGAAAAATTAAAGTCAGTCGTAAAATTGAAATCATTGCGTCAAATTCTAATTGCGGGTTCGCGAAGTTGCCTCGTTGGCTATTTAGTTCTCGTTGATTTCAGATCCTGCTATTGCAGCAAACAGGTGGAAAATCCGAGATATCCAATTACAGAGGCATTGCTAAGCTATCCGCTATTCCTAAATTATTTTAAGAAATTGTAACCGCAACATTGCAGCATTATTGTAAGCCGATTTTATCACCTTTCCAGCATGGTTTTATAAAGCGTCGGTCAACTACGACCAATTTGCTTGAATTTACCTCTTTGGTTAATGATGGATTCCTTATGAAAAAGCAAACTGATGTCATCAATACTGACTTTACTGAAGCCTTTGACTCTGTCAGTCAATATCTCCTCCTTTTTAAGCTCGATCGACTAGGATTTCCCTCCCCTTTTCTGCTGTGGGTCTCGTCATATCTAAAAGATAGAACTCAAAAAGTTCTGCTACGTTCCAATATTTTAAAGCCTGTTTCTGTAACCTCTGGTGTACTTCAAGGTAGCCTCCTAGGTCTCTTGTTTTTTACTCTCTTCATTAAGGATCTCCCCACAATATTATCCTATTCTCGGATACTTATGTATGCCCATGACGTAAAACTTATTATATCTTTTAACGAACCGTATGGTGTCCGCAGTATAAAAAGCATATTGATTGTATTGAGTCAGTCCAGAAGCAATTCTTGCTTTTTGCCCTTCGAGGCTTAAATTGGGACCCCAATCTTCGTTTACCATCGTACTCCATCACACTCTTGCTTATTGACCTACCCTCGCTAGCTAACCGTAGGACAGTCTTAGGTGTTTCTTTTCTGCATAAGCTAATTATCGGTGATGTAGATTATTCTGAACTCTTATGTCGCCTTATCTTCTCTGTTACTTCTAGACCGACTAGAAACTATTTACCTTTAATATTGTCTAGATGCACAACTGATTATGCCCAACACAATGGTTTCCGGTCTTATGTCAAAACTATAATGATCTTTGATTGTGATGGGGTGGACGTCTTGACAAACTCCTGGAGTGCTGCTGAACAGATGCTGTTGAAACCGGCGCGAAAATAGTTCGGGTAGAAATAACAATTCGGGGGCGTCGATCTTTTCAGTTGCACTGTTTATTTCGCACTAAAACAATTATGTGGCTAAGCTTAAGTCTAGGTTGGAGAGGAGAGAAAGCTCGGAGGGTGTGGAACACTGCGATCGTGGTGCACACCACAAATAAATGCAAGGGGGACAGCCAACTTGGAATTATTGGCTGCAAGTGCCCGAGAGCACCCAGCCGAAAACGGTGTTCTGAGCTAGGGGGAGGCCATCTTGGCATGGAACGACACCTGGCAGGATAATGTCCTGGTAGACATCGCATCCCAACAAAAGTCTTCGTCGGCCAGAGTGATGTTCCCGAACTGCTCGCGCAACTTGTGGGATTAATTTTTGGATTTTATTCAAGTGGATTTAACATTCCCCCGATCCAATCGCCCAGCAGTTTTGGTGGACATCAACTTGCGCTCATCTACGTTACATACGCTACACCCATTTCCATACCAGCTAAGTACATACATATATAACAAGGTTTTTCTTGGCGAAAGTGTTCTGTGTGTTTTTTATTTCCTATAATTTAAAGCCAAAAAGAACAAGAAAGAAAGTCGGTCAAGCCCGACTATAACGTACTCTGTACCAAGAAAATTTGTCTTTTAATCATAACTCTAAAACCGTTCATCCGATCTTCTTCATTCCTTTGGCGGATCGATAAGTTATCCTAATAACTAAATATGTCCAGAAGGCATCTATCTTCAAAACTGTGGGAGATATGTCGTTTTTTCTAAATTGCGGGGGCGGGAGTGGGCGTGGCCAAAATTGAAAATAAACTTGATCTGCCTGCAGACAGAAGAAGCATATGTCCCATACATGTCAAACCTGTATCTTTTACCATCTCTGAGATCTGTGCGTTCATACGGACAGACAGACGGACGGACGGACAGACGGACATGGCTATATCGACTCGGCTGTTGATGCTTATCAAGAATATATATACTTTATGGGGTCGGAGATGCTTCCTTCTGGATGTTACATACTTTTGCACAAACTTATAATACTCTATGTACCAGTGCTTTAAGTATCCACCGTATATACATACACATGCGAGGGTGCTGACCCACGGCAAACGCACGTATGTATGTATGTATGTAAAAACACACAGTTCCTACGATCAACGCTTAAATAAAAATATTTCGCCATTTATTTATTTATTTTGTATGAACTTTTTCCAAAATTGCATGTTACTCCTACTAACAAAAGCACATACCATTTCCTCATCAACATTTACATTGTCAAATCCATTCCCAAGCGGCATATGTAACTCCTTCAACCAATTAAATAATAAATAAAACACAATTTTATAAACATATATTTATTGTGTACTAAACCAACATCTCTTCATATAAACATATACGCAAGTGCATTTTGCCGGCATTAGACTGTTCCACTCCAATCGTTCCACATCGTATTAATCGTGGTTCTTTTTTTAATACCGAAAATATATTATAAAACAGACCATTCGCTTACATTCTCACACGAAAAATATTTTTTGTAACATGTTTCGTTCCAATTTCATCGTTCCGTTTGTTCATTTGACCCCCAACTTACATATTTATATTGGTTTTACCAACTTTTTGAAATATCGGCTCCCAGAAGAGCCTAGTATGGCACTTGATAGCGATAAAGACTCTAAGAAAAGTCTCTCTGTTCCTGTAACTCAGCATAGAAAATCGAGTTCTGTTCCAAATCTATCTTCACGAAGAAATTCTTCACCCGCCACAGTAAGAAAAGTTGTTACTTCTGACAAACTCCCATCTAAGTCTCAAACGTCTTCGTCTTCGCCTGCTAAGGTGCCAGCAATTCTGTTAAATAGCTACTCGAGCAGTCAGTCAACCAATTTCCAAAGCCATAATAATGTCTCTGCAAAAGTTTATCGCTGTCACTGACAAACTAAGTCAGTTTGAGTCGAAGATCGACTTATCAGCTGACGTTTCTCTTCAAACTCATAAGATCCGTTTGCAACAAGTCCAGTCCTTATGGGAAAAAGTGGAAAACGAGTAGGAGAGCTGTTCCAACACACTCTGTCAGACTGAAGGCAATCTTGAAGATAGACAAGTAATTCAATCAAAATATGACCTCTGCTATTCAGTTTACGAGCGTTGTGCAGCTTATTTAAGTGAGAATATTGAGAGCGCTACAGTTTCGGCACCTCCTCCAAAATCCAACTTGACAACCGTTTCGTCCTTTACTACTAGGATCTCGGTCAGCAAAGAGCAAAGACTCGATGATCTTCTTACCAAGTTTTGGGCGGTGGAGGATCTACCAGCGAAGCTGGTAAAAGAGTCTGATTCCGTATGCGAAAATAATTTTGTCCGCACCACGACAAGAGATAAGAGTGGCAGATATGTAGTTTCGTTACCCTTCAAGAATCCTGAACACATTAATTTGGGACATTCAAGGTCCATCGCACTTGCTCAGTTTCTCAGAAACGAAGGTCGCCGAGAAACATTCCGCTAAACGAGCAGTTATTCGTTATTCAGGAATACCTGGACTTAGGTCATATGCGGCCAGTCCCTCCAAGTAACGATTCAAATAACTTCTATCTTCCTCATCACGCTGTATTCAAACCTGACAGCACCACCACAAAGGTTCGCATTGTATTCAACGCCTCAAGTCCCTTTTCAAACGGGAAAAGTCTGAACGACGTCCTTCATCCAGGACCTGTTTTACAATTAGATGTGACCATCCAAATATTAAAGTGGCGTTTTTTCCAATTCGTTTTAAATGCCGATATCACTAAAATGTATCCTAGTCGACCCGAACCACACTCCCTTCCAGAGAGTCCTATTTAGAAATGGGAATGACGAGCTCACTGATTTTGAGCTCAACACAGTCACATTTGGAGTGAACTGTGCTCCATTTCTGGCGATTCGGGTCTTGCAGCAATTGGCTGAAGATGTTCTTTCACAATTTCCACTAGCAAGCGACATCATTTTAAACTTTATGTATGTTGATGACGTGCTGGCAGGATCACACACCAAACAGAGTGCGATTCAGGCTATCGATGAGCTACGTAAGCGGAAGGTGCTTTCACAAATTGCCAAACTGTTTGATCCAGCAGGCTGGCTTGCTCCATTCGTAGTTAGTGCTAAAATCTTTATGCAAGAAATTTGGTTGCATGAACTTGGGTGGGACGAAACTTTGCCAAAGGAGTTGCTTCAAAGATGGCAGAATTTCCTTGAGAGCTATCCAACTCTCCAAGAGATTCGTATCCCAAGATGGGTTCGCCATCATCCAAAAGCGAAAGTGCAGGTTCACGGTTTCTGCGATGCTTCCCAGCGTGTCTATGGGGCAGCAATATATATTCGCATCGAAACTCCGCACGAAACTACAGTTCATCTCCTTATGTCTAAAACCAGAGTCGCTCCTGTGAAGACCATCTCCTTGCCTCGTTTAGACTTGTGCGGCGCGGTCCTTCTGGCGGAGTTATCATCCGCACTCCTTCCGAAGCTGTCTATCAAAAGTCAGGAGTCGTTCTATTGGGCTGACTCCACCATCGTGTTAGCCTGGCTCAGCAAACCTCCATGCAAATGGACGACCTTTGTGGCTACCAGAGTAGCTAAGATAACGCAATCCGTCAATTCGAGCAAATGGTCACACGTGAGATCCGAGAACAACCCTGCTGATCTCGCCAGTAGAGGTGTACCTGCTGAGGACCTGGTTGCAAATAATCTTTGGTGGCATGGGCCAGAATGACTGCAATTGTCTCAAGATGAACGGCCATCCCCTGTTGAATCGGTCCATGAAACGGATGAAGAACTTCGTCCAGTGAAATGCTACTTCGCAGAGTTGCCTCCACAATTCGTTTTGATGGAGCGATTTTCTGAATTCGCCACAGCCCTTAGAGTCACGGCCTATGTGTACCGATTCATAAAACGGTGTCAAAAACCTGATACCTTGTTCTCAGTCGAGCTTAGTAGCAAGGAGCTATCCGAGGCTCAAGAACGACTTATTACTCAACGCAAAGAGTACCTCAGAGAGTATCAGTGCTTGCTAAACAAGCAGAACATTCCATCTTCCAGTAGTATTCTGAACCTGAACCCTTTCCTAGATACAAAAGGAGTTATGAGAGCATGCGGTCGTGTGAGAGCGTAAGAATCGTTAAGCTATGATGAGCGGCACCCCGTCATCCTCCCATATTCATGCACACTCACACGACTCCTTGTCAAATAACCGCATCGAGTCTCTCTTCACAGTGGGAACCAGTTAATGATCCGCCTTATACGATCCAAGTATTGGATAGTAGCCCTTGTCAAAGCTACTATAAGCTCTTGCCGAATCTGTGTAGTTTATCGAAAAAACTGCAGACTCAACTCATGGGGCATTTACCCATAGAGAGATCCACATTTTTGCGACCCTTCACTCATACAGGTGTCGACTTTGCTGGGCCGTTCGATATAAAAAACTACACAGGTCGAGCCTCCAGCTACCTCTAGCTTCAAGTACACTTTTGAAGAGCTATCGACTCTCCTGTCAAAAGTGGAAGCCTGTTCGAACTCCAGGCCAATATCCCCAATGTCAGAGGATCCAACTGACTTGTTGGCTTTGACCCCAGGCCATTTCCTAGTTGGTGCCCACTCCTATCTATTGCAGAGCCTGAGATCAGGGAAAGCGCTGCGTCTATCTTAAATCGGTGGCAGCGTCTCAAGGCTCAAAACCAACAGTTTTGCTTCCGTTGGAAGGAAGAATACCTTAAGGAGTTGCATAAACGCAACAAATGGCAACTTCCTACAAGAAACCTCCAAAACGGCGACATGGTTATAGTCAAAGAAGACAACCTTCCACCCAACGAATTTCGCATCGGCCGAGTACAAGCCACATTTCCAGGAGCTGATGAGTTGGTCCGCGTGGTAGATGTTGTAACTACCCGTGGCGTCATCAAACGGCCCGTGGCCAAATTGATCCTTCTCCCAGTAGAACCCAATGTGCTCCAGCAGTCTAATTAACATGTGTTGTCTATTTTACGTATATGTCACACTTTACTTATATATCTAAATTACATGTTTTCCAGTTCCAATATGTCTCCTCGTCCAGCCGCCAATCGTCCATCCAAGCGCCGTCACCAGCCCAGAGGTGTGGGCTCATTTCGCTGCCGTGTCTGCCGAGGGATCCATGCCCTAAAGAACTGTCAGCGCTTTCTTAAGCTGAGCGCTGAAAAGCGTCTCCGGGCAGTACTTATAAATAAGTACTGTCCCAACTGCCTCGGAGGGAACCTGTCGAAGCTGCGATTCTTGCCGCAAATGCCAAGGGGATCACCACTCGTTGCTGCACTTGGAGGACCAGCAAACCCCAGCGGCGGCAGCTCAACACAGGGCTCCATCTTCGTCGGCAAGCTCAAACTCCAGAGATAGTTCCACTCGCTCCAGGAGTCACGCTCCTTCCACAAGGACTCGCTCGCCATTGGTACTGACGCGACCGCAATCCTCCGGTCCATCCATCACGCTGGCATCTCTCATGCAGCGTAAGAGCGTCAGCATCCTCCCTACAGCGCGAATTCTATTCGACACTGGCGTCAAAACGTTCGAGACGATGGCACTTCTCGACCAGTGCGCTCCTATGAGCCTAATAAGTGCTTCCTTGGCGAAGGCTTTCGGGCTCGTTATCACGAGAGTGGGAGACGAAGACAATCCGCTCCAAGACCTCTCCGACCCTGAAATTGGAGGTTGTGTTCAAGGTCGATCCCCAGGTCGAGCCATATCCGGCTCGAAGGACCAATGATTGTGGTGGGGTGGACGTCTTGACAAACTCCTGGAGTGCTGCTGAACAGATGCTGTTGAAACAGGCGCGAAAATAGTTCGGGTAGAAATAACAATTCGGGGGCGTCGATCTTTTCAGTTGCACTGTTTATTTCGCACTAAAACAATTATGTGGCTAAGCTTAAGTCTAGGTTGGAGAGGAGAGAAAGCTCGGACGGTGTGGAACGCGTCGTAGGAAAAGCTCCCTGCACTGCGATCGTGGTGCATACCTTTGCGCGCAAACATCTTTATCACTTGCTCTCAACAGATCTTTCTCTCTTCTCACTAAAAAGTCCCTTTACACCTATCTCCGGGAAAGTCTGTGACCGCACCCAGCTGTGAATAGGGGCATAGCTTGCCGGACTGGCTAATAAATCATCCCCCACCGGGTCAGAGACTTTTCGGTTTTTTTTATTATTTTATATTATTACATCTTATAATTTTTATTGTTTGTTCTTTTTTTTATATATTTATATAAATATATATTTTTTTTTGTTTCACTGTTCTATATTATATGTTTATATTTATAAATTTATTATTTTTCTTTTGTTTCTTGTTCATACATAAGTAGAGGTTAAGTTTTTTTTTTCTTTTCTTCTTATTTTTACTTTTTAATTCTTTTTCTATTTGGTTTGAATTTTTTTTTTTTCCTCTTCATGCTTCATTTTTATATGTTTTTGTTAGCTCTAATAGCGTCTCTGACTACAACAGGCTGTGAATCGGGGCATAGCTGGCCGGACAGGCAAATAAAATTCCCCCACCGAGTCGGAGTCGCTATTAGTTTATTTTGTAATTTTTTTAAGGCTATCTTTGTTAGGCATTCTAGTTGATAAGCCTTTTTATAACGTTATATCAAATTTGTTGACAGCTTTTTTGTCGACGATTAATAAATAATAATAATAAATAAAAAAAAAAAGTTATCTCAGCAACATTAAGATCTTGACCATATAACTATATATATATATATAATCAGTTTGGTACAGACCGCACAAGAGTTCGGAAGCAAAATAAACAAAATGAATAATTATTAGAATGTTGTTGTTTAGCCGGCTCGAGGTCGTGAATAAAACTCAATGAAGTTTTTACTTTTCTTCCAATATATTTCGGACGCGCATCGGCATCCGTCTTCAGGGACACTACAAAAACAATTTACCAATTATAATACATTTTAACAAAAACTAAAATCGTGAACATTTCTACATACAATTTATGACACGTCTGTACCGCTTGACGTGGAGTTCAATACTAATCTACTTTCTCTCTAAGAGATGTCTGTAAAGATGTGCAACGTTCTCAGTATCCGATTTATAGTTCAATCTCTTGTCTGTTGGTGTGTTAATTATGTGGAGCATTTAAAGAGTAAAGCGTTTTCTGTAGTTGTTCTCTTGTTGAAGATTGTTGTTCCCTCGAAGTTTGGTGAATGTCCGCTCTCCATACAGTGGGTGGCCAGTGCAGTTTTCTGTATGGTCGTTTGGTGTCTAAGTTTGAAGTCCGATTTATGTTGTGATAACCTTGTTTTTAATTTAGACTTGGTTGTTCCAATGTAAAGCTTATTGCACTTATTTTCTGCATCCCCATTGCATGGTATTTTGTATATTACATTGTTCTTGTCTATTGCTTCAATTTTGGATTTCGTCTTGTTGTAAATATTTCTCATGGTGTTTTTGGGTTTGTGGGCTATTTGTATGTTTTGTTTGTTAAAGCATTCAGAGTTTGCGAACCGCTCTGAAAGCTTCGGTACATAGGTCAGCGATCTAAACGATTTGGTTCCTGTTTCAACTCTGGGTTTGGCAGTCTTATGTCTCTCTATCATGGTGTTGATAATCCTCATGGGGAAGTCATTATTCGTCAATATCGCCTTAATTTCGGAAATTACGTCATTGTGGTAAATCTCGTCACTGATGTTCAGCATCCTTTGAATACAGCTCACAGCTGTATTCATAATCATATTTTTAGGATGTTTGGAGTAAAAATTGATTATTCGTCCTGATGCTGAGGGCTTTTTGTACCATTTTATTTTAAGTGTGTTTCCATGTCTGTTTATTAAAGAGTCCAAATATGGTAGTTTACCATCCACTTCTACCTTCGTGGTGAATTTCAAACTGCGGTGGAACGAGTTTAGTGCGTCTAGTGTGTCCTGGATATCGGCTTCTTTAATACTTCCAAATAAATCGTACACATATTTGGTGAGTAGTCTAGGTGGGTGTTTAAGTTTCTTCATTGTTGTGTCCAGAAGTTCCTACATCACAATGTCTGCTATTACCGGGGATGCTGGGGATCCCATTGGCATGCCTTTAAGTTGGGTGTATATATGGTCCTCGAACTTAAAGTATCTGTTGTCCATTATGCAAAATTTAATTATGTCCATAAAAAGTTGTCTAGGTATTTTAATAAACAGACATGGAAACACACTTAAAATAAAATGGTACAAAAAGCCCTCAGCATCAGGACGAATAATCAATTTTTACTCCAAACATCCTAAAAATATGATTATGAATACAGCTGTGAGCTGTATTCAAAGGATGCTGAACATCAGTGACGAGATTTACCACAATGACGTAATTTCCGAAATTAAGGCGATATTGACGAATAATGACTTCCCCATGAGGATTATCAACACCATGATAGAGAGACATAAGACTGCCAAACCCAGAGTTGAAACAGGAACCAAATCGTTTAGATCGCTGACCTATGTACCGAAGCTTTCAGAGCGGTTCGCAAACTCTGAATGCTTTAACAAACAAAACATACAAATAGCCCACAAACCCAAAAACACCATGAGAAATATTTACAACAAGACGAAATCCATAATTGAAGCAATAGACAAGAACAATGTAATATACAAAATACCATGCAATGGGGATGCAGAAAATAAGTGCAATAAGCTTTACATTGGAACAACCAAGTCTAAATTAAAAACAAGGTTATCACAACATAAATCGGACTTCAAACTTAGACACCAAACGACCATACAGAAAACTGCACTGGCCACCCACTGTATGGAGAGCGGACATTCACCAAACTTCGAGGGAACAACAATCTTACAACAAGAGAACAACTACAGAAAACGCTTTACTCTTTAAATGCTCCACATAATTAACACACCAACAGACAAGAGATTGAACTATAAATCGGATACTGAGAACGTTGCACATCTTTACAGACATCTCTTAGAGAGAAAGTAGATTAGTATTGAACTCCACGTCAAGCGGTACAGACGTGTCATAAATTGTATGTAGAAATGTTCACGATTTTAGTTTTTGTTAAAATGTATTATAATTGGTAAATTGTTTTTGTAGTGTCCCTGAAGACGGATGCCGATGCGCGTCCGAAATATATTGGAAGAAAAGTAATAACTTCATTGAGTTTAATTCACGACCTCGAGCCGGCTAAACAACAATATTCTAACAATTAGAAAGGTCGCCAAACAACAAACATGAATAATTATTTAGTTAAATAAAGCTGTTTGTTACTGGGGTTGATGAACCAGAATTCACAACCAGCCAAACGTGCCTAACCGTCGACTCGGACTCCAAGCCCGATTATCATCATCGAGTTCGTAGTACATAACTATCATCTCCCGTTTCTTGCAAAAACGAAAATAAATACCAAGCCCAATTTAATTATTTAGTTATCTAACATATCCAATAATATTGTTGTTTGCAAGCATCATTATGAATTCAGAGCACATAGCGGCATTTAACCTTTATTTGAATTGTATAAAGGCTATACAAGATTTTGACGGTTCAGATAAAAATCAACTTCCAGACTTTCTAGAGCTAATTAAACATTTTGGCGAAAAAGAAAACAGTGACGAACTTATGGACATGCTAAAATTGTGCAGGGTCGAATCAACAATAGAGCAATACTATGACAAGATTAACGAAATGTATAACAGACTACACAACAGAATACTAACAAATTCTGACGAGACCTATAATAGAACTGAAATCAATCGAAATGCACTTAAAGTCTTTCGCGATATCCTACCAGAGCCTACTATGACTATGATATTTGCCAGAGATCACAAATCATTGGACGACGCGTATAAAATCATTGAAGAGCCCTTCACAAAAGTTATACACTTTATGGGCCTATTCGAAAAAATAAAATCAATAAAACTAACTTTCGAACTAATTTCAGCAACGACAGTCAGAATAATAATGACCAAGTATTAAACGAACCACACCATCAGCATCAAACTGACGATATTCTCAGTAGCTCGAATAGGAGATACCCTAAAAAATACGAGGGAAACAGAACTTTTTCGAATAATAAGAACCCCGATAGCGCATCTAGTAACTCCCGTATATCTACTAATATACTTATCAAGCTGATACAACAAATAGCTCGCATAATAACAATGCGTCTGCTCCTATGGAAATAGACCAAGTTAACTCAAATTTTCAATCAGAGGGACCAGAAACCTACCCTATATAAAAATAATAACCCGTGTTAGAGACCTTTTCTTCATCATTGATACTGGAGCGGATTTCAGTATCATTAACGAAAATGTCCGTCATCCAAAATGGAGACAAAATGTTGACGTAGAGGTCAACGCCATGGGAAATACTATCAGAGTAAACACACTTTGTAGATTTCCATCATTTAAAGAGTTTCAGAAAGATACTTATCGGTGCGAGTTCTTGGAATTCAATTTTCACCATAATTCACGGCATAATTGGGGGAAATATATTAAATGATTTAAATGCAATTATAAATTACCCTGATAGAAAAATTATACTTAACAACGTTACCTTGGACTTGTTTATTCAAAACTCAAAAGAAATAAATAATGATGAAGTGAACATGATCAAAATGATTAGAACGGATCATCTGGATCCCAAATCAAAATGCTTCTCAGCAATGTTCTCAGCAGCTTTGAAAGAATATTTTCCAAAGAAGGAGACAAACTTTCTTTCACGAGTGAAATAAAACATAAGATTACTACAAAAAATAATATACCTATTTATTCGAAAGCCTATAGGTATCCTGAAGCGCATGCAAATGAAGTAAATAAGCAGATAGAAGAAATGCTGAACCAAGGAATAATTAGCCATTCAAATAGTCCCTATAATAGCCCCATATGGGTCGTTCAAAAAAAAATTAGATGCTTCTTACATTCAGAAATGGAGCATAGTGGTCGATTACAGGAAAATGAATGCTCAAACTGTCGAAGATCGATACCCTATCCCCAATATAAATTAAATTTTTGACAAGCTAGGTGGCTGCAAAATATTCACCATTTTGGATCTCGCTAAAGGTTTCCACCAAATCGAAATGAGCGAGGAAGATATCCCAAAAACCGCGTTATTTACTGCCAATGGACATTACGAGTTCCTGCGTATGCCATTCGGGCTCCGGAATGCGCCAGCAACCTTTGAAAAACTTATGAACACATTACTTAGAGCCTTCATAGACCGTTTTGGCTTGGTCTATACGGACGATATGCTCATTTTTTCAAGTCGAATACCAGTACAGCGAATGCAAAATCGTTCGATTTTAATTTCATTTGAAGTTTAATAAAGTATGTGAAGCCCGGAACAGGCCTGAAGAGATGTGAAGAAGTAAGAAAAAAAGAATAAGAAAATGCAGGCTTACAAATACATAGAGGAATAAAGGCATAAAACTATAATTAAAGATAAAATGGAAGAGTGACCAAAAAAAAAAACAAAAAAATAGAAAATTACATATTAAAAATATATTTTAAAATAAAACTAAAAGGATAACCGAAAAATCTCTGACCCGGTGGGGAAAGATTTATTAGCTAGTCCGGCAAGCTTTGCCCCTATTCACAGCTGGGAGTGGTCAGAGATTTTCACGGAGATAAGTGTAAAGGGACGTTTTTAAGGAGAAGAGAGAGAGATCTGTTGAGAGGAGGTGATAAAGATCGTTGTAGTCTTGACATAAAACCCGAAATCGATTATGCTGGGCATAATCAGTTGTGCATGTAGACAAGATTAAAGGGAAGAAGTTTCTGGTTGGCCGAGAAGGAACAGAGAAGTTAAGCCGACGTAAGAGTTCAGAAGAATCTACCTCACCGATGGTTAACTTGTGAAGAA
The DNA here is from genome assembly GCA_035044965.1 of Lordiphosa andalusiaca. Classification (NCBI taxonomy): domain Eukaryota; kingdom Metazoa; phylum Arthropoda; class Insecta; order Diptera; family Drosophilidae; genus Lordiphosa; species Lordiphosa andalusiaca. The sequence continues at coordinate 67,732 of JAWNNM010001217.1, read as the reverse complement.
AAGAAACACCTAAGACTGTTCTACGGTTAGCTAGCGAAGGAAGGTCTATTAGCAAGAGTCTTCTGGAGTATGATGGCAAACGGAGGTTAGGGTCCCAGCTTAGGCCACGAAGGCAAAAAGCAAAAATTGTTTCTAAACTGATTCAATACGATCAACATGCTTTTTATACTGCGGACACCATACGGATGAACAGTATTCGAGCACGGGACGTACTAAAGCAGTGTAAAGGAGTTTAGTGGTGTAGGGATCATTAAATTCCTTCGACCATTGTTTAATGAATCCAAGTACACCATTCGCTTTGTTAGCAATAGTGGAGATGTGGTGATAAAAACTCCAAGATTCCAAGATCAACGACAGATGAAATACGTTGCAACGGTTCATTACCAATTGCATAGGAAACCAGAAAGGTTTGCATCGATGGAAAGTCATAAACATGCACTTGGAGCAGTTAAGGTGCAAATGATTTACCAAGCACCAAGACTGCATGGAATTAAGATCATCTTGCAATCCAATAGAATGAATCGGGTTGTTGAAAGATAAAATAAGTTTAACGTCATCAGCATACATGAGTATCCGAGAAAATGATAATATTGTAGGGAGATCATTAATAAAAAGAGTGAAGAACAGAGGACCGAGGTGGCTACCTTGAGGTACACCAGAGGTTACAGTCACAGATTTTGAAGTATTAGAACGAAGCAGAACTTTTTGAGTTCTATCTTTTAGATAGGACTGGCCCAAAGCAGAAAAGAGAAGGGAAATCCTAATCGATCGAGCTTAAAGAGGAGAAGATCATGATTGACAGAGTCAAAGGCTTTGCTAAAGTCAGTGTAAATGACATCAGTTTGCTTTTTCATCAGGAATCCATCATTAACTAGCGAAGTAAATTCAAGCAAGTTGGTAGTTGTTGACCGACGCTTTCTGAACCCATGCTGGAAAGGGGACAAAATAGATTTACAATAATGCTGCAATGTGGAGGTTATAATCTCTTCAAACAATTTCGGAATGGCGGATAGCTTAGCAATGCCTCTGTAATTTGAAATATCCGACTTCCCGCCCTTTTTATGGAGAGGAATAATGTAAGATTCTTTCCAAAAAGATGGGAAGACACCCGAATTGAGTGATAGATTGAAAAACTTTAGCAAAGGTTTGCATAAAGAACTAGAACACTCTTTGAGCACACAGCTAGGAATGTTGTCAGGCCCAGGAGAAAATTAGGATTTTAGTGATTTTAAAAATGAGAGAAGAGAAGTTTCGGAAATTTCAGGATCACATATAGAGTTGGAAGAAGTAATGTTATAAGGATAAGAAGTGTTAGCATATTGGACAGAGGAATAAGTTGATTTGGAGAAATCAGCGAATAAGTCAACAGCTGTGGAATCATTGCTAGCCTTTTGGTTACCCAGAAAAAAGAGGAAGGTAAAGAAGAAGATCTACGCTTAGAGTTCACAAAGCTATATAATTGCTTTGGATCCTGTGCGAATTGAATTTTGCACCGAGCAAGATAATTGCTATAGCACTCGGAGTTAAAAAGTGTAAAGTTAGATTTTGCCATTGAATATTTAGAAAAATCAATCGCAGAACCAGTTTGTTTATACTTTTTAAAGTATATAGATTTCATATTTATATGCAGGGCTGTCCATATTCGACGGACCCATCTGGCAACGCCATAACTTTTGACAGAGATGTCAGATCGCTTAATGACATACCGCGTTTGAAGCGTCAGTCCAAGCAGATTTTTACCATGGAACAATACACGCCACGCGAGCGCTCTGAAATAGTTGAAATTTACATTCAACAGAACAAGTCAATTGTGAAAACTCAACGTGCTTCCGATGAAGCCCATTTCACATTGAATGGGACCGTAAATAAGCAAAATTGCCGTATTTACGCCACTGAAAATCCTCAGGAGATTCAAGAAGTGCCTCTTCATGACGAAAAAGTCACAGTTTGGCGCGGCGTTAGTGCGAAAACGGTCATTGGGCCGTTTTTCTTCCAAAATGAAAATGGCCATGCTGTTACCATCAACCAGGAGCGTTATCGCGACATGATGACCAATTTTGTGATGCCAATTATTCGTCGAAAGCGTACCAAAGGTACATAGAGTATAATAAGATTGTGCAAAAGTATGTAATATCCAGAAGAAAGCATCTCCGACCCCCTAAAGTATATATATTCTTGATCAGCATCAACAGCCGAGTCGATATAGCCATGTCCGTCTGTCCGTCCGTCTGTCTGTCCGTATGAACGCACTGATCTCAGAGATGGTAAGAGATAGAGGTTTGACATGTATGGGACATATGCTTCTTATGTCTGAAGGCAGATCAAGTGTATTTTCAATTTTGGCCACGCCTCCTGCCGCCCGCGCAATTTGAAAAAAACGTAATTTCTCCTACAGTTTTAAAGATAGGTGGGTTGTTCCTTCTAGATATATTTAGTAATAAGGATAACTTATCGATCAGCCAAATCAATGGTGAAGATTGGATGAACGGTTTTCGAGTTATGATCAAAAGACTGTTCGCTGCAGCAGCGCAGAAGCAGCGCTGCTTTCAGCTACTACTGCAGCATCAAAATTTATGCTGAGCGTAGAATTTCGTTGGTGCAGAGTATGCTATAGTCGGGCTTGACCGACTTTCTTTCTTGTTCAAATTAGATAATCTAGGACAGTACCAAGGGGGATTTAGGGACGCGGTGGAAGCGACGCTATTAGGAATGCAGATATCTAAGAGAGAATTTATAGACTCATAGAAAAAGGTAACAGCAAAATCTAAATCAACCGAATTGTACAATGGAGACCAGTCTGTTGCACAAATGAGTTGACTTAGCAAAGTGAAGTTTCCTTTACGGAAGCAACGACGAGGTATATTGGGGATTTTGGAATTTGAAAGGGCAGGTCCAAATACTGAAAGCGAGACTTCCAGTGTAGGATGGTAAGAATCTTCGGGTAGTGATATAGGGGGAGACCTAGAGACACTGGCATTGGTGCTATAAGTGACAAAAATAAGATCTAACAATTTATTTAAATAGTTTTGTATAGGATTAATTTAAAAAAGGGACATGTCTAGCAGACAATCTAAAAAATCATGCTGTACTGAAGGTACAAGGTAAGTCGACCCATTAGGATTTGACCATGTGATGTTAGGCAAGTTAAAATCACCTACAACAACCAGAGTGTCAATGTCCCGTAACTGGGCTAAAACGTCTTTAATGCAGGCTACATGTTGAATATAAATTTGAATATCGGACGAAGGTGGAATATAAGAACATGTAATAAAACAAGAAAGAAAGTCGGTCAAGCCCGACTATAGCATACTCTGTACCAACGAAATTCTACGCTCAGCATAAATTTTGATGCTGCAGTAGTAGCTGAAAGCAGCTCTGCTTCTGCGCTGCTGCAGCGAACAGTCTTTTGATCATAACTCGAAAACCGTTCATCCAATCTTCACCATTCCTTTGGCTGATCGATAAGTTATCCTTATTACTAAATATATCTAGAAGGAACAACCCACCTATCTTTAAAACTGTAGGAGATATGACGTTTTTTCTAAATTGCGGGGGCGGCAGGGGGCGTGGCCAAAATTGAAAATAAACTTGATCTGCCTGCAGACATAAGAAGCATATGTCCCATACATGTCAAGCCTCTATCTCTTACCATCTCTGAGATCTGTGCGTTCATACGGACAGACAGACGGACAGACGGACATGGCTATATCGACTCGGCTGTTGATGCTGATCAAGAATATATATACTTTATGGGGTCGGAGATGCTTCCTTCTGGATGTTACATACTTTTGCACAAACTTATAATACTCTATGTACCTACGGTACAGAGTATAAAAGGAAAATAGCGGAAAAGTTACCTTTACGGCAACAAATTCAACATCGACAGGCTTATCAACAATTATCAGTTCGGAACTGTGGCTGGTCTTAACAGCGATCAGTACACCACCACCTTTGCGATCTGATCGATCATGTCGATGGATGAAAAAATCATTTGACAGGATTTCACAATCAGAAATTGAGGATTTTAACCAAGTTTCTGAAAATGCAACTATGTCAAATTCAAAGGATGCACTATCTAAAAATAACGTATGGAGCTTAGATAAAAGGCCGCTAACGTTTTGATAGGCAATAACAGGATAGACGGACGGAACTAGTTTTTTCAAACCCTATTAGACGCTACATGTGAGGATGAACTAAATGAGGGCAAGTTGACTGGCATCGGCCTCGTTGGATTTTTTTGCCTGAACTCATGCACAATCATATCTGGTAACCAGAATGCTGGGTCGCATATGATGGGAAATGATTCAGACGGAACACTTAACTTAAACGAAGCTATATCTCTAGGTTGTGCAAAGCTAAACTTTGAAATGGAAACTCTTGCTGAGCATTTGCTCGCAATGTATGCTGCAAGTAGTTTCCGGAGACAACCTAGACACAAAATCTTGCTTACGCGATGCTATAACTGAAAGTAGAGGAGGTTGAGGAGGAATAGGAACAGGGACGGAAACACTGCCAACAGGTTCACGCGACGCTACTGGGGACTGCTCGAATTTACGGACAGAAGATGGATTAATTGCAAGATTTCCAACAGCTTGATTCGGGGAGGGGAAAGGCGACAAATCAAGCATATTGCCTGGTGAGGCAGACAATGAAATGGTTGGCGACCTATCATTACTAATGGGGGACAATTGGTTCGAGTTGCCAGACTCGGGTGGTGGCACATCTAAAAATTGAGGCTCCAACCGACGCGGGGGTGGTGACTCGAACTTATACACACTAAGCATCTGGGAACTGTCGAGAACCTCGCTTGTGAGATGCTTAGTAAGATTGTTCATTTTGTCAAATTTATTTTTCACGTCGATGAACATCCGCGAGAAATTAAATTGTTTATTACTGCACATAGCGCATGACCAGCTCAAAGCACCACAATCCTTTTTAGGCGAGCAAACTTTGTCCAGATCACGTCCAGTTAGCCCACCACATTTAATATGCATAGAGTTGTCGCACAACCAGCAGGTAACAAACCGAAGTTGTTCCGACTCACTTGCATTCTTAAATGTGCAAGTTTTTTTTGCAGCACAACATAAAATTCACCAGAGGGCCTTTAAACAAAAAAAGTAAGCGGTCCAAAGCGCGAATCGAAAAATCCCAAAGACAAAAACAAAAACACCCACACGCAGTTAGATGGCAAGCGTTCTTAGCTTTGAGAGCAGAACAACAACAAAGCTGAGTGAAAGCTTAGCACAAAAAGAAAAAGAACTATGCACAAGCGAACGCACACAAAGCCTTTGTAAAGGGGGGAGCTGCTAAGCGAGCAAAACAGAAACAACAACAAAATACACAGCACAGACGCCTCTAAATTAAAATATTGTTAAATCAATGATGTGAAGATGCACAACTGAAAAGTAAAGCACAAACCGATAGTGGGCAATACTAATAAAATTGTTTATGTTAAATTTGCACAATAATAGGCGCGTTAAATGACACAATTAATTAATTGTTGCGGAGCACAAAAAAACACGTCAAACACTCATAAGACTCTCTCTCTCTTTTGAGATCTCTCTCATAAGATCATGCCATCTTTTAGACGACATTACAGACAAAGAACAAATTTTGAAAATAATTGAAGACGAACATTTTAAAAACAATCAAAGAGGAATAAACGAAATTTTTTCAGAAATAAAAAAGCTGTACTATTACCCAAACCTACAAAAGGAAATTCAAAAATACGTGAACAATTGTAACATTTGTAACCTTGCTAAAATCGATCGAAGCCCTAGAAAATATAAACTAAATATCGCAGAAACCCCTTCGAAACACAACGAGATAGTTCACATAGACATTTGGTTTCCCCAACGAAACAACATCTTACAACTATAGATAAGTTCACTAAATACGCTTCCGCACAGTATCTAAAAGATAGGTCATGGGTTTCATTGCTAAAAGCAATAAAAGAACGAATCCAAAACTTAGGAAAACCTCAGCTTATAGTAACAGATAACGAATTTAATATCGTTTTAATAATGCAATTTCTTTTCGAAAATAATATAGAAATTCATTTCACTACTCCTTACAAGAAGACTGGAAACTCAGATGTTGAAAGACTACACTTAACGTTAAATGACCACATATGATTATTCAACGCAGCCACCAAAAACGAAGATACCACCCAAAATAAAGTATTTAAAGCAATTGTCCATTACAACAATACAATCCACTCAACTACAAAATATAAGCCTATAGATTTTGTAAATAACTCACTTGGCTCAGAGCAGCTGCTAAAATTATCAGAAACAATTAAAATTATCAAAGAACAATCTGATCTTAAGGAAAACACGGAAAATAACGCTGATTTCGAAAATATTTACGTTAAAAACAATAAGGTAGGAAAATCAAATCCTAAATATAAGTCGATCCAAGATTATAGCCAAAAAGGAATGTACCTAAAATCAAACGAAAATAAAAACAAGAAAATATACGAAAACCAACTAAAGAGAAAATATAAGTTTCAAAGCTAAAATTACAAAATCAAAACTACAAATATCCATGTAAATCTATAAGGTCCTGAAATTTTGGTTGTACTTCAACAATTAGGATTGTTGAAACTTGTTGTGGGAGAGTTGCATATACATATAAAATATATTATTATTTACATTTTAAGCACTCATACAACTACATGTACTCAGAGTATAAGCAAAAGCATAGAGAATAAGATAAGAGAAGCTGAAGAAGCTCTCGCAAACGAATCAGTTTGGTACAGACCGCACCAGAGTTCGGAAGCAAAATAAACAAAATGAATAATTATTTAGTTAAATAACGCTGTTTGTTACTGGGGTTGATAGTAGTGAACCAGAATTCACAACCATCCAAACGTGCCTAACCATTGGACCAGGCAACGAAGCCGTTACCTAACATCGGCCACCCCAGCACTGTATCTCCAACGGATAGGACAAGGAAGTCTCATCTCACTATCGGCTACCCTTGTGCTTAACCCCGGGTCTCCGAAATAAAGGCCCATCCCAGCAAGAAGAAGCTTTAATATAACTATATTTCAAGCAATTTTGCCAGTGCGTCTTTTCCTTGGCACATAAGTATCTTGTTATTGTTGAACTCCATCCAGATACCATCATCCAGTCGATTCTGTCATTATGCACATAAACTTTCGGAGTGTTGTTGATTAACGAAAGGTGTTTCTCATTATTAATAATACTAATCTCGCTCTTCAAGTATATTTGTTTCCTTTAATATAGAAGCATTTTTGCAGATTGTAAGGCCAGAGCTTGCATTTCGCATTCCACCACCACTACCACTTTGTCATTATTAATATGCAGTTTTTCTTTAAAAAAGATTAAGCAGTATTTCTGTGATTGCTGTCCGAGTTCAGAAGATGTGCGTTAGACCTCCTTTTTTTTCCATATTGCAAATTGTTGCTTAAAAGAGTTTTTTTCGGTGGTCTTCTATTAGGCTGTTTCTCAATGATAACAAGTGATGCTAGAGAGCTTTACCGAAGTTCTTAAAGCTTTTAGTGGAAGTTTGTCGGGGATCAAAGTCCAATCTGACAGCTTGCTAGAGGAGTCTCAAGTTTTTTGAACATCTGCTTGTTTTTTGATGAAAAATCTTAATCAGATGTTCTGGGGGTTCAATCAGCCGGCTTCCTTCACTCTCCGACGCAGAGAAAAAAATCCAAATTCGATTGTTAACAGCTCTCGTGCGCTTAGGGGAATCGTTTATTTTAATTTAATATGTGAGATGACTCTCATTGCACTTGCACTCTTAGCAGGGTGGCACAGGATTATTGCTCTTATATACCTCCTGGTTGTGAAACAGATATTTACTCACAGCACCATGCAGCTATCCGCAAAAATTTCTGCGTCAGTCGATAACGATCTATTTATGTTACGTATCTTCCCACTGTTTCTTGGTCAGCTTGTGATGATTCGACTGCTTTAGTTTCGTGCATTTAAAATGGCAAATAAACTCCATCCCTAATCATAATGGCCGATTTTAAGACTTGGTATTTGGTACCACTGCACAGTGGTCTTGTATGGAATCAGCGGCCAAAAATACTTCCACTACTTTAAAATCATAATAAGATAAAGTCTAAAATACAAGCAAAAATATCAAAAAATAAATATTATATAAACATAAATATAACGCTTCAAGCACCTTTCCACTTTCAACATCGCCTAGCTCGCATCGGAAAATAAATTGAAAAAAAACCACAAAATCGTGTGGGAGAATTTAAATAGTTAAAGTTGTTAAATGAAAAACGAATTGTTTGAACATTATAAAAGAAAATCAAAAACTTTTTTATTAAAATCGATTTATATTTGCAAGGTAGTTTTCGTAATCCAGTGATAAAAGGATCTGGGTACAAAAGTAATCGGTGTGTGCTTTCGTGTAAGATGGAGTCGATACATCTTAACGCCCTTATTGCTTGTAGCAGCGTGAGTTAAAATTTTATGGACTGCCGGAGGAAGAAAGTATCAAGAATTCTTGGAAGTTATTGCTCTTGCCGTATCTACCGCAAGTTTTCTAAATTTTTCACATTCATTTTATACCCTGATGATAAGGCTTGCTGTAATGTGGAACAATTTTCTATTACGTGTTTTTCTAAGCCAGTTATTTCAGCGGATAAATGGGCATCATTGAAAAATTAATAAATTATTTAAAATCATAATATTAAATCCGAAGCACAAGCAAATATGACGAACACAACACAAACAGAAAACCAAAATATACACCTATGCACGTACGTATAGGCAAGACAACACAAAAACTGCTTGGTAGAATAACACGAATAACACAGAAGGGAGCAAGAAGTAGCAGCTAATATAAAAAAATAGACTTAGAAATCATTAACTAGTTTTAACAAATAAGATTCATTTGAGGGCAAGACAGGGCTCACAACTTCAACAGGTCATTTAGCTTAGTTTTATGGTCTTTACCTTTTTTCCAATATTCATTATAATTGACGGCGATTAAACTCAATTTAATATTAAAATTTTATTCATTTTTTATGGAAGATAGCCTTAAAGCTCCGTTCACTGCACAGTCCTCGTATCTTTATTGTCTCCCTTCTGGGAGTGGGATAGAGCAAAAATTATTTCATCGTATATTTGATTGTTTTTATAAGAAATAGTTTTGATATTCACAGTTACTACGTTTATGCTTAAAAAAAAGAACAAGATTTTTGCGCCTCAAAGTATGTTGTATTTATATATAATATAAATTATTTTATAATATTTTCCTTAAACCTCATTTGTTTATTACACCTAACACTATTCAGACAATCTCAGTGAACGTACAGTCTGAAAGAGGTATGACACTGCCAATCAATTATCTCATTCAAATAGATAATTGTTAACGGAAATAAAGCTGGCATACTTTAAAGCGTAAAAAACATGATATTTTGCGAGCATTAACGTAGTAAGTGTCACATTTCAGACTTTTTGTGTTTTATTATTGGACTATGAAATCGACAACTGTGCATTGCTCGCACTTCATCCTTATCAGTTTCAGAAGATCTTCGTTACCCAACAATTAAACATTCTATCAATTGCTAAGGTTTCTATCCGTATGTTTCTGACGCTCAACGCCGAAGTCGTTGTTTTCAAAATGCCAATTATGCAGGGCTGATGAAGTCGTTAACACTCGTGGTCTTAATCTCAATGGGTGCTTGGATATTTTTTATACTGTATATCTTATTTAAGAGACATGTTCTATTGCTAAATATTCTAAAAGACCTTACTAGTTTTCTCGGAGATTGACTCATCTGCAGAACGTGAAATGTAGACGTTAAAAGCGATTTAAGCAAACAGGTTTACAAACTAATTTTGGTTAATACTCATTAGCAAAGTCGGATTTTTGCGCACATAACTCCGAAATTAACTTTCGCTACCTTATACGTTGTAAAGACAACTTTCAGAGTTAATTTTATACCGTATTCCCATTAAAAATGGAAAAATCATGAAGAAGTGCGAATGTATGTAACAGGGAGAAGGAAACATTTCCGAACCCATGAAGTATATGGTATAAAGTATAAAGTATATTCTTGATCAGCAAGAACAGCATAGTCGATATAGCCATGTCCGTCTTTCTGAAAGATCGTCATCACTGGGCCCTCCAAAGCGAGTCCCGCTTAACGTATCTGCACGTCTACAATGGCAGTCTAAAGTACAACCTTCTCATCACTAGGCGAGTCCTGTTCACTTTTCTGCACGTCTACAATGGCAGTGACAATTCAACCTTCTCGTCACTAGGCGAGTCCTGTTCGCACATCAGCACGCCTACAATGGCAGAGACAATACAACTCCTCGTCATAGGAGTTCTGTCTCACATATTAGCACGTCTACAATGGCAACTACAAACAACCTCATCATCACCGGGTCCCACAAGACGAGTCCTGCTTTACGCATCCGCACGTCTACAATGGCAACTTAATTCGTCCCACGCGCCAACAATGGCAACAAGAAACCAACACGCAGACGTCCTGCCTCACTCCAGTCAACACGCCCACGGCAACAACACCACACCTTACCTCATCACCACTCCCTAAACCGGATCCACCACGTCGGCTGCCTCTCCAAACGATGGAAGTCATCACAGCAGTCCAGGCCTGGGAAGAACCTGGTCATCACACTCCTGCTTGCCCTTCGGAGCAAGCGGCAAAACTTCTCCCGCCCGTCTTTCAACACTGCTGGCTTTAAGGCGTCATAGGTTCATACGCTCCGTCGCTGCACACACCCTACCCTTGGTTATGTATACTGTTATTATTAAGCTAGCCATCTAAGAACACACTTTTGTAACCAAGAATATCATACCAATAAATCTGAGGTAACGCTCTATATGGGCCTACCTGACAACAGAAAAAAAAAAATTAAAAATGGAAAAATCATGAAGACGTGCGAATGTATGTAACAGGGAGAAGGAAACATTTCCGAACCCATAAAGTATATGTATTCTTGATCAGCAAGAACAGCATAGTCGATATAGCCATGTCCGTCTTTCTGAAAGAACGCGTCGATCTCAGAGACTACAAGAGATAGAGCCACAAATTTTAGCATGAAGGTAGGTGTGTACCGTACGCAGATCAAGTTCCCTCCCCCTCTTATCCCCAAAACCCATCAGATTCTAAATCCAAAAAACCGTCAGATCCACCATTTTTAAGTTAGAGCCTCGTGGTTTAATATACATGAAGTAAAAATATAATGTTTTAAATCTCCTTTGATATTTTTTCTCGACTGAATAAAGGGTGATTTTTTAAGAGCTATATTAAAGTTTAAAAAAGAAACACATAAAATTCAGAAAAATTCATGAAATCTTTATTTTAATAATTTAATGCTTAAAGATTATTTCGTGCAAATGTTGACCGTGACTGCGCCTCAAAAGGTCCATCCGCTTAGTCCATTTTTGGCATACTCTTTCCAACATTTCGGCCGGTATCTCACGAATAATTGCTCCAATGTTGTCTTCCAAAGAGTCAATTGAAGCGGGCTTGTCTGTATAGACATGAGCTTTAACATAGCGCCACAAAAAATAGTCTAAAGGGGTTAAATTGCACGATCTAGGCGACCAATAAAATGTTCACCGAACTTGCCTCTCAACAATTGCATTGTTGCGTGTGCTGTGAGACATGTGGCACCGTCTTGTTGAAACCACATGTCATGCAAGTCAAGCTCTTGCATTTTGGGCATAAAAAGTTGGATTTCATCTCACGGTAGCGCCCACCATTCACAGTTACGTTACGATTCGCATCATTTTTGAAAAAGTACGGTCCAATGATGCCACCAGCCAATAAACCGCACCAAACTGTGACTTTTTCTGAATGCATTGGTATCTCTTGCAATGCATCTGGCTGATATTCACTCCAAAATCGACAATTCTGCTTATTTTCGTACCCATTGAGCCAAAAATGAGCTTCGTCGCTGAACACAATTTTTCGAACACAAACACCCATTTTGATAATAAAATTCAATAATTTGCAAGCGTTATTCGTTTGTAAGACGATTCATGGTTAAATTATAGACCAAACTGAAGATGTTTGACAGTGAAACAAAACACGAAACGTGCGTGAGCTGTTTAAATCAGTGTTGCCAACAAGATAATAGCTAGAAAATCACCCTTTAGTTGTCAGCCACGGTATATAAGCCTTACATAACTCACCGACCACAAAATAGTGGTTACTAATCAACTACCAATTTCTGGTGCTCTCTGATATTATATTGCTTATTATTGTAGTTTTTACTTGGTGATTTAAATCCGACAACATTTCATTCATTAGATTTAATTCAAATTTCACATGTATTATATAATATATCAAAATGATTCAACTTTATGGATTTATTTCAATGATTAATATCTTTAAGATTTAACTTAAATGATTTCAATCAAAATAGAATTCAATATGATTGCTCCAAAAGAATTATAATTTACCGTAGAGCAATCATCAATAATTTAAAGAAGATTTAAATCTTAAGGATTTAAAGCAAATTGAATTCAATCACGATGTAACGAAATCAATAAGATTTGAAATAAAAATGATTCCAATTTTGTACTGCTCTGATTACAATGACTTATCCCTGCCGGTTTGCTGCCTACCAGCGAGCGATTTTTCCACATTCTTCTCAAATGTCCTCTCATCTACGCTGCTTGCTTATTATAGACAATTCTATAATTCTTGGAAAAACATAAGCTCCATCAAACAAGCTTGACGTGTGTTTGGCAGCTCTCCGCAATTCTGCACATTTTTTCGGGTACCCTGGAACGGTTTTTTGGTTCATTTTGGTTACAACAGGTGTCACATTGCGACGGAGCTAATTTAGCGAAAAATTCTGCATTGTCTGGTGCGCACGCAAAGTAAGGAAAAAACAAGACAAAGGAGGAAATCGCGCCAAAAAGAAAGTTAGGTTTTTTTACTTAATTGGTAAGAAAGCACGTAGTACTATAACAGCTGTGGCATTAGCGACGACAGATAAACTCAGAAAATCTATATCGATAAATTTATGACATTCACCTGTCGATTAATCCAGAACACGAGAAATATAAAATTAAAATATGTGCACGGTTGGAAGATCACCCCCGACAGTCGCTTTACAGGAAACGCAAAGGCATCCAGACCCACCATCACTAATGGAAACCTCCCCAAAAGAGAATCTAGTAGGAATGTCAGCGCAAAACGTTACCAGCATTTTGTCTAATCTCTTGACACTAAGCTAAGAGCTACCAACAAAACCGGATGTTGAAGGTATTAGAGAGTACATTTGGGATGAGATGGAAACGCTTTCAAATCAATTTGAGGACCTTGCGCGAGTTGCTTAAACAGGAGATAACAGATCTGCGATCAGATAGAGAGGCTGATAAGAAGATCATTATAAATTTGCTTATTAAAGGTTTCAGATCAGACAATGACCCGAAATAAAAGCTGACATTGAACTATTTTGTGACAAACTGTCCCTTAAAAATATTACAGATATTACAGGGGTGAGTTGCTCTTATCAGCTCAACTGTTTCGCTTATAACTCCGGTGTTTTTTGTCCGATCTGATTGTACTTTTTGTGGATTGTGGATCTGACGGTTTTTTTGGTCTAGGATGGCTAGAGGAGGTCTTGGTTTTTTGGGGATAAAAGGGGGACGGGGTGGAATTTTCCAAAACTGAAACAAACTTGATCTGCGTACAGCATAAGTCTACCTTCATGGAAAAATTTGTGGCTCTATCTCTTATAGTCTCTGAGATCGACGCGTTCATACACACAGACAGACTGACAGTCGGACAGACGGACAGACGGACATGGCTATATCGACTCGGCTGTTCATGCTGAATAAGAATGTATATACTTTATGGGGTCGGAAATGTTTCCAATCCCTGTTACATACATTCGCACAACTTCATGATCCCCCTTTTCCCATTTTCAACGGAAACAAGTAAGGGCGCTGCAGTCGAGTTTCCCGACCACAAAATACTCTGTTCATTTGTTTTCATTTATTTTGTTATTTTGAACCTAAATGTAGGCAACACTTTTTTCTAGTCCTGACCATAAACTGAGGGGGTGGGGGTGCTCTTATCAGCTCAACTGTTTCGCTTATAACTCCGGTGTTTTTTGTCCGATCTGATTGTACTTTTCAGAATAGATAGATATTGGGCCTAGCTTGATGTATACCAAACGAGGCTCTAACTTGAAAATTGTGGATCTGACGGCTATTTAGGTCTAGGATTTCTAGAGGAGGTCTAGGTTTTTTGGGGATAAAAGGGGGAAGGGGTGGAATTTTTCAAATCTACCTTCGTGCAAAAATTTGTGGCTTTATTTCTTATAGTCTCTGAGATCGACTCGTTCAGACGGACAGACGGACGGACGGACGGACAGACGGAAAGACGGACATGGCTATATCGACTCATGCTGATCAAGAATATATATACTTTATGGGGTCGGAAATGTTTCCTTCTCCCTGTTACATACATTCGCACAACTTCATGATCCCCCTTTTCCCATTTTCAATGGGAATAGGGTATAAAAAGAGGCTTCTCGTCTTTATTCGGCGTCACCTCGATAATCGGTTACTTTACAGGTAAAGTTCTTGGCATTTGACACAAATGAAACACTACCGAATACGTAGAGTGGCATGAAGCTCATGCCAGAGCTGGAAACTGTCCGGCAAATCATACTGGTGCAGCTGGAAATATGGAGGTAGAAGCGATAAAAACCATGTTTCAACGCTCGGTAAAGAACGGTGTACGATATCGCAACTATATCGGCGACGGTGACTCGAAAGCTTACTCCGGGTTAGTGAATTCTAAACCATATGGTGATTATTTTTCAATAGTGAAAAAAGAATGTGTAGGACATGACAAGAAGATCAAAAGAAAGAGTCTGTCAGGTAAAGGGAAGTTTACGGCCAAAATGATTGATAAACTGACGTTATACAACGGTTTAGCTATTAGACGTCGCTTTGATTCCATGGAAAATATATGAAGAATGCTATCTGGGCAACGTTTTTTCATTACAGTTCGACGGACGAGAATAAACAGCATGAAAAATGCCCGAGCGGCGCGGACTCCTGGTGCCAATGCCAAAGAGCCGTAGCTGCTAATGCAATGGATTCGTTGAAGCACGCGTACAGTGCTCTTCCCGAGGATGTTTTGAATGCCATCAAGCCTATCTATGAGGATCTGAACAATGATGCTCTCCTGGAGCGATGTGTCGGAGGCTTCACGCAGAACAACAATGAGAGTTTGAACCAACTTATTTGGAAAATCTCACCAAAGCACTTGAGGGGAACCTCTGTCATCGTTGAAATTGCAGCTCATGTGGCAGCCAGTGTCTTCAATGAAAGTTCTTTTGCCTTACTAACCTTAACGCAAGACATGGGAATCAGTAGTGGATCAAGGCTCATGACTGGGTACGATCAACTGGCTCCATACGTATAAGCAGAGCAGATCAGTAAGCCGAGAGACAAACTAAAGAAGGCAGGATTCGTCGTAGACAGGAGCAAAAAGGTCATTTAGACATCACGGATGATACTAACATCCTTTATGGACCTGGCATTGATGATTCAGTGTGAAGGAAGCGGATAAAATTTGCTTATAAACGTTTTATACCAAATTTTTTAATGTTCAAAAGTATAAAGCGTTTTTCCCAAAACTCACGTTTTTAAATTCGGTTCCCCTCATAACATAAAAACTACTCAACCGATCATTTTGAAATTTTGAACACTATTTCTGAACATAATTTACGTGGTAACGCTGTCGAGTTTATTGTCAAATTTGTTAATAATTTGTATTTTACAATAACAAATTAGCCGATTTTTTCCCCAAAAAACTCTGTTTTCACTTCAAAATTTTCCAAAAAAGTGAATAATAAAAATTTCGAAAAAAAAATCGACAGCGTTACCTGGGGAAAACTATTATCTAACGAATAAACTTTGGTTTTCTGATTTCAGATGATCCAGCACCAGAGAACGGCTTCGGGAGATTGCAAAACGATCATAAATAATCAAACCCGAATCCACATGTCTGCGTTCAATCGTTCATCTTGCTCACTCACACATATTCTCTTTTCAGTGTTGTTCATTTAAAAACATCAACCCTAGTTGGCGCTCTGATTACATACATACATCATCTGCAATCTGCTCGATTCGGGTGTTTGTTCGTTTGACTCAACAACGAATGTGCGTTCATTACCTCGTATGAGTTTTAATCAGGGTTCGTAAATTAACAGACATTTTTTTTAACACGTGAAAAATTAACACAAAGAAAAATACAGTGTGTAAAAAATTTTTATTTTCACACGTGTAAATAACATTTTTTTTCACAAGAAAAAAATAATTTTTTTCATGAAACTAACACGAACATTTTTTACACGCATGATTCTATCACGCGTGTGAGAAATTTTAGCAGCCTCGTGTAAAAAAAAATGAGAGCCGCAGCCGCGGATACGACACACAGCCGACTCTCATATACACACCAACACCAATGCAGTGAAAATTATATTAAAAAATTTTTTTACACGCGTGTGAGAAATTTTGTGAAAAAAATTTGCTCTCAATTTTTTTTACACGAGGCTGCTAGTCTAGATACTAAATTATAGTCCATCCCCTATTGGAGGAAGTTTTTGTACTCCGACCCTTCAAGGCAGTCGCTGAGTTGGTAGATCATTTTTTCGAAGACGTGAGTGCGTTGGTAAGCATGGTAGCATGGTAAGGGATTTCGCAAGTTGCTTAGGGTGGGCAAGAAGCTTCTCAGAACATTTGCGCTTAAATTGCTCTTCTTCAGTTCAGACCAATGGTATCTTGAGGTCGTTGTGGATACTCGCATGGCGACCGTACCATGGTGCTCCAGTGACGGTTCTGAGTATTCTTCACTGTGATCTTTGAAGAATATCCACAGTGCTCGGCATTTCTCCATGGCTGCGATCCATATGTCTAAACAGTCTTTATGATGCTTTTGCACAGTTTTTGAGGAAACTGGAGTAAATAAGCCAGCGAAGGCCTAAAGGTGAGGTGCACGCTTAAAGATAGCGGTTCGCTTTTGCTCATTGATATTTATGCACAAGTTATCCAGCTACTCTTCCACGAAAGCTATGTGACTTTCCGAAATCCTCGTTGCGTTGATTGGGGATCGTGAACTGCTTAAAATTGCCGTATTATTCGGAAATGCACTTATTGAAAGTCGAGGGTCTGTAGGTATGTCAGCAGCTTACAGTACGTATAGGAAATGACCTAGAAGCGGCACTCAAGCTCCTATTGTGAACTCCTCCGTTGTGTACTCATTTTGACGAATTGTAAATACTGTGCTATTGGCATAACTGTCTAGGACCTTGTGTGTATTTGTCGAAATCATTGTTTTTATCTTGAATATAAGACCATCCAACCAAACGCTGTCAAATGCTTAGGCAACAGCTAAGGATATCTGAATATCACTCTTTTGCTCTAGCCACATCGGCGATGTGACATAGCAGTACAGCCTTGATATATATGTAGGGTCACGTCCGGTTACTTTTCTGGGAATTAATTCCCCAAATACATTTTTTTTAGCGAATGAACCTTGACTTGGTCAGTTTGTGCGGGGATGGCAATCAATGGAAGTACAGATTCGTTGGTTGGTAGATTTGGCTGAAAAACATTTCTTCTCTTCGCCACAGCGTGCCCAAACTTCCACTCTGATTCCTTAAAGGCTTTATGCCTGCGTTTGCTCTCCATGGGGAAAATTTGGTACTTGTAGGCAATTATTTTGGATATAACACAAATGGGCTAGCTGCCGTTCAGCTCGATGGACGATTATTATGAGCAGAGTATTTTAATTCAATAATGGGAACCCCAGATTTCCTTTATTGGGTTGGTTTTTAGAGTGGTTCAAAGATGAACAATTTTACAAACTGTTTCATTTTTATTTATTTTTTTGGTTTCAAATGTAAATTTTGTGAACCTGTAAAATCCGAACTGTATTACCAATGATAAATTAATTGATTTTTTTGAATAGATGCATCAATTAAACCACTTTATTATTTCTAAGTTGAATGTTCAACATTCCCATCTTAGATGGACCCGGACACATAAATTTCCCCCGATATTTATTATTTCAAAGCCTAAATATTCTATATTAGTCTAAGTATTAATGCATTGTAAAAGTTGCAGGTGCCGAAACTTGCCGGATTAGTTGAGTTACAGTGATAGATGCAATTTAATATGCAGGTAAATAATATTTAAGAAGAAGAAAAGAACATTGCACGCAAAATAATTTCGTAGCGGGTCTTATGAAAAACTGAGATAGGTAACACATAATATAGGTAGTTACAAGAGAGAGAGAGACTCTTGTGAGAGAGAGAGAGACTCTTGTGAGTAATTGACGTGTTTTTTTGTGCTCCGCAACAATTAATTTCTTGTGTCGTTTAACGTGCCAATTTTGTCGCAAATCTAACGTAATTAATTTTATTAGCATTGCCTGCTATCGGTTTGTGCTTTTCTTTTCAGTTGTGCATCTTAACATTGCTTATTTAACAAATTTTATTATTTCGGCGTCTGAGTGTGTATTTTGTTAGTGTTTTTGATTTGCTTGCTTAGCAACTCCCCCTCTTTACACAGGTTTGTGTGTGCGTTCGCTTGTGCATTTGTTTTTGTGCTTAACTCCCACTCAGCTTTGTTGTTGCTCTGCTCTCAAAGCTAAGAAAGCTCGATATCGAACTGCGCTCTGTGGGTGTTTTTGTTTTTGTGTTTTGTGTTTTTTTTTGATTTTTTGATACGCGCTTTTCTTCGCTTTCCCTTTAGTTTTGAGACCCTCTGATAAATTTGGTGCATTATGTCGTGCTGCAAAAAGGCCTGCACATTTAAGAATGCAAGTGAGTCGGAACAACTTCGGTTTGTTACCTGCTGGTTGTGCGACAATAGTATGCATATTAAATGTTCTGGGCTAAGTGGACGTGATCTGGACAAAGTTTACTCGCCTAAAAAGGATTGTGGTGCTTTGAATTGGTCATGCCCTTTGTGCACTGAAAAACAATTTAATTCCTAACGGATGTTTATCGACGTGAAAAATAAATTCGACAAAATGCACAATCTAACTAAGCATCTCGCAAGCGAGTTTCTCGCCAGTACCGAGATGCTTAGTGAGTATAAGTTCGAGTCACCACCCCCGCGTCGGTTGGAGCCTCAATTTTTAGAGGTGCCACCACCCGTGTCTGGCAACTTGAACCACTCTTCCCCCAATTGCACTGAAAGGTCTCCAACTATTTCATTGTCTGTCTCACCAGGTAATATGCTTGATTTGTCTCCTTTCCCCTCCCCGAATCAAGCTGTTGGAAATCGTTCAGATAATCCTTCTTGTGTCCGTAGATTCGAGCAGTCCCCATTAACGTCGACTGAACCTGTGGGCAGTGTTTCCGTCTGCGTTCCCATTCCTCCTGAACCTCCTCTACTGTCCGTGATAGCACCGCGTTAGCAAGTATTTGTGTCTAGGTTGTCTCCGGAAACTACTTGCGAGTCAATTGCAGCATACATTGCGAGCAAATGCTCAGCAAGTGTTTCTATTTCAAAGTTTATTTTTGCTCAACCCCGTGATATAGCTTCGTTTAAGTTAAGTGTTCCGTCTGAATCATTTCCAATCATATGTGACCCAGCATTCTGGTTGCCAGATATGATTGTGCATGAGTTCAGGCAAAAAAATCCAATGAGGCCGATGCCAGTCAACTTGCCCTCATTTAGTTCATCCTCACGTGTAGCGTCTAATAGGGTTTGAAAAAACTAGTTCCGTCCGTCTGTCCTCTCATTGCCTATCAAAACGTTAGGGGCCTTTTTAGTTAGTTTATTTAGGTTTTATCTAAGCTCCATCCGTTATTTTTGAATAGTGCATCTTTTGAATTTGACATTTTGGTTAAAAACCTCAATTTCTGATTGTGAAATTTTGTCCAATGATTTCTTTGTCTATCGACATGATCGACCAGATCGCAAAGGTGGTGGTGTACTAATCGCAGTTAAGACCAGCCACAATTCCGAGCAGATCATTGTTGATAAGCCTGCGGATGTTGAATTTGTTGCCGTAAAGGTAACTTTTCCATCATTTTTTTTATTTATTACTTGTTCTTATATCCCACCTTCGTCCGATATTGAAATTTATATGCACCATGTAGCCTGCATTAAAGATGTTTTAGCCCACTTACGGGACATTGACACATTGGTTGTTGTAGGTGATTTTAACTTGCCTAACATCACATGGTCAAATCCTAATGGGTCGACTTACCTTGTACCATCAGTGCAGCATGATTTTTTCGATTGTCTGCTTAGCATGTCTCTTTTTCAAATTAATCCTGTACAAAACAATTTAAATAAATTGTTAGATCTTATTTTTGTCACTGATAGCACCAATTCCAGTGTCTCTAGGTCTCCCCCTATATCACTACCCGAAGATTCTTACCATCCTACACTGGAAGTCTCGCTTTCAGTATTTGGACCTGCCCTTTCAAATTCCAAAATCCCCAATATACCTCGTCGTTGCTTCCGTAAAGGAAACTTCACTTTGCTAAGTCAACTCATTTGTGCAACAGACTGGTCTCCATTGTACAATGCGGTTGATTTGGATTTTGCTCTTACCTTTTTCTACGAGTCTATTAATTCTCTCTTAGATATCTGCATTCCTAATAGCGTCGCTTCCACCGCGTCACTTAATCCCCCCTGGTACTGTCCTAGGTTATCAAATTTGAAAAATATTAAATCTAGATGATTCAAAAAGTATAAACGTACTGGTTCTGCGATTGATTTTTCTAAATATTCAATAGCAAAATGTAACTTTACACTTTTTAACTCCGAGTGCTATAACAATTATCTTGCTCGGTGCAAAATTCAATTCGCAGAGGATCCAAAGCAATTCTATAGCTTTGTGAACTCTAAGCGAAGATCTTCTTCTTTACCTTCCTCTTTTTTTCTGGGTAACATAAAGGCTGGCAATGATTCCACAGCTGTTGACTTATTCGCTGATTTCTCCAAATCAACTTATTCCTCTGCCCAATATGCGAACACTTCTTATCCTTATAACATTACTTCTTCCAACTCTATATGCGATCCCGAAATTTCCGAAACTTCTCTTCTTTCATTTTTAAAATCACTAAAATCCTAATTTTCTTCCGGGCCTGACAACATACACATGCTCCAAGCAATGAGAATTCAAATCGAGTAATTCAATCAAATTATGAAAACCAGAACAGGTAGCCAAGTCGAAATAGAGATAATTTAATGTAAGTGAAAAACTGAACAGGCCTATATATTTGTTAAATGGTTTTTTTAGCTCTAATATCGACTCTGACCACAACAGGCTGTGAATCGGGGCATAGCTGGCCGGACCGGCAAATAAAAATTCCCCACCGAGTCGGAGTCGTTATTAGTTTATTTTGTAATTTTGTTGGGCTTTCTTTTTATGCCTCCTTAGTAAATAAGCCTTTTTATAACGTGCTTTCAAATTTGTTGACAGCTTTTGTTTGTCGACTATTAATAAATAAATAAATAAACAATTGACCTTATCTTATTTTGCGCCTTGCAAAAAGCAAGTGGGCAGATTTGTAACCTTTCCTTGAGTGACGCCTTCAGCAGGTACAGGTAAAGGTACCAAAGCCAAAACAATGGAAAAAAGAAGGAAAGAGGATAGACAGCAAAAGGTCTCGGCGGAGCTTGGGCTACGAGTCGACTGCCCGAAGCAGGGCTATGGAAAAACGAATGAAGTAATACATCGAGGAGATTCTTCTACAACGATGGGACAACTGCTCAGATAAGAGTAATTTATCTGAATGTTATCAAACGGCAGTGTCCAGAGAAAAAACTTACTCCTACTGTGCATAAATATTATAAAACAACTGTTATTATCAGAGGCAGCCCAAGAAGCTAATAACAAGGACTACAAACGGTATAGATTTGCGAACACGTGCAAAATAAGTCAACATAAAGAAAACGCTGAACTTTTCAACATGTTGTCGGCCTCCTCTGATCCTCATATCTCATCTCTCAGACACACCAGGACACTCGAGGAAGCACGAAAAAATTCACATTTTTGTGAATTTTTTGTGACGACACAGTTAAAATCTCTTTATTAAAACTAAAAACATTCAAGTATGACATTTAAAGAATGTTGTATAAAATTTTCACGAAGAAATATTAAAAAACACGTCAATGTCAGCAAATATTCGGAAGTCTCTCGGAAAAAAAGGTGAATTGCTGGACAGAGAACAGCAAAAATCACTTTTTTCTTGACTTCATCATACACAAAAAATTCCACTCACAATTAATCAATCAACAAAGCATGCCGTTGAGTTAACTCGCTGTCATACCAGAGAAAGCTTCAATCGGTATGAGCGTACGAGTCGACAATGGTTGTGTTCATTTATTCACTCAATGAAACTCAGCCCTGAGCAAAATACACATAATTTCGGCAACAGCTTCAAGCGGTTGAATGAATTTGAGCTGATTGAATATGTTTGCACGTAAATCGTCTCTCTTGTTCACCAATACAAACACAGTCTTCTGTTCTCTCCATTTGGGATTCCCAGCTAAAAATTACATGACACTCGCTTTCTCTCTCTCTCATTTGTCTGTGCCAGCAGCACACAGAGCAGCGCTGTGTTAGCGTATATTAAAACCAGGGTTCGTAAAATGCTCAAATGATATTTTTCAGTCATGATAATAAACATCAATGAAAAAAATTTTTATTTTCACTCGTGTAAATAACATTTTTTTTCACAAGAAAAAAATTATTTTTTTCATGAAACTAACACGAACATTTTTTACACTCATGATTCTATCACGCGTGCGATAATCAACCGTTATTAAATTATATAATAATACAAATTTACCACTAAAATGTATATGTCTCGCAAAAAAATATATGTATTATATTATTATTATTATATTATTATTATTATACTCGTATGAGATATGTATAAGTTAACCACTGACACCCTGTTCCTACTGGGCAGGCGGTAAATTCCGCCACTGCTCGTCCCCAAATACGCTGATGCGACACTTTTGGGTCGGTCAGCAAACTCCTCATAGAAACCAGCAACTTTGTACCAACACATCCGCTGGGTAATCCAACACCCTGCACGAGCCGCTGGCGCTGCAAGTCTTGGACAGCGGCGGCAGTGTGTTTACGTAAGAGCGGTAGCGCAGCCGGCGATCTTAGGTTTAGCTTAAGAATTCAACTCTTTGTACTTTTAGATTTTAAATTGACTTTATTCAGGACGGTTGTCCAATAAATATTTAAATATATCTCGCTTTGTCTCCGCGACTGTACGGTGAAGTGGGGTACGATTCTAATTGGCGCCCAACGTACTAAAAAGCACCCGCGATTAAAAAAAAAAACTAGTGACACTAGCAACAAAGACCTTTCTGGCAACCGCTATTAAAGGCAATAAAAATCAAAACTCAAGTAAAAACAAAAAACGTAAATCACAACAAGGTTTCGTTATTCTTTGCTTAAAACAGCAAAGCGAAGGAAGTGTATTGGCCGTGTGTGCACGGATCAATTAAAACAAAAGACAATTAAAAAAGATCACCGAAGCCGCGGGAGCTCTTCGGGCAGCGGCGTGTCACCAAACAACGCACCAGTTGTTTGGGCAGCGAGTGCAAATAAAAGTAAAGACGTCTGCGGTAAGAATCCAAGCTCCAGAAAAATTTGAATTAAGCTAAGGCTTGTTCAGATCATGTAAGTGAGTGACTTAGTGACTAAGATCGAAGATCAGTGGATACAAGAGAAGTAAAATAAAAATGGTCTGCTGGCGGTATTAAAGTAATAAAGCTTTGTGCGAAAAATTGGAATAAAATTGTTGGTCACTGGCACATTTTTTTATACGAAATCAAAACAAAATAAGATTCATTCCCTGGCAAAAGTCGGAAAGTTAAATTACACGAGCATTTTATTTCATTTCTATTCCTGTTGGCATGATTTATTTTTTTGGAATTATATTGGATTTTTTCAGCAGTGCGTGTTTTTGGTTAATGACTCATGAGTGATAGGGAAGACCGACTCGAACGTGAGCAAGAAGACAGTGACGATTGCGTTTTAGTAGACCTAATAGGGGGCTTAAGAAATTTGCAAGTTTCCGAGAACCAGGAACCTCCACTGCAACCAGAGCCTTGCCAAAGCTTAGGTATGGACGCTGAAAGTTTGCGCGTTATCGTGCAAGCTGCCGTTAACAGCGCTTTAAGCGCACAGGCCGAGGCCTTTAGCATGAGAGACGAGTCTCTAAGAGCTGATTTTGAAAGACAGATTGGCGAGCTTGCAGGTCGGTTTAAAAGCGTTCACGTAACAGTACCAGAAGTGAAAGTTTACAAGGATGTAGAAATTCGGGAAGACGTCCGGTGCGATGAGCTTCTAGACGCGGTGAAGTGCATCCCAGATTTTCAAGGTACCCAAGAGACATACGTGTCTTGGCGACAGGCGGCTCACTCCGCATACAAAATTTTCCAAAATTATGACGGGAGCTCTCGACATTATCAAGCGGTCGTGATAATTCGAAGCAAGGTAAAGGGCACCGCCGATGCGGTGCTGGCAAACTTCAACACTCCTCTGAACTTCGAAGCTATTATTGCAAGACTTGACTTCATGTACTGCGACAAACGGCCAATCCATGTCATAGAACAGGAAATGGGCACTCTGAGGCAGGGAAATTTGTCAATCTTGGAGTATTATGACGAGGTCGAGAAAAAACTCACGTTGTTAACCAATAAGGCCAACATGTCCTACGACAGGGATCTGGCGAGGGGAATGTGCGAAAAATTCAGGGCCGATGCCCTAAGGGTATTTATTTCAGGTTTAAAGCGTAGCTTGACTGATATCCTGTTTGCGGCACACCCGCCCGATATGCCGTCGGCACTGGCAATGGCTCAAGAGGTCGAGGCCAACCACGAAAGGCACACCTTCGCCGCGAGTTTTGCCAAGGGGCAAGAGGAGAGGTCTTACAAGAGTGAACAGCGAGCCCAAAATCGTTCGCAGAATAACAATAACAGTCAGGACCAGAGAAACAACCCTCAGGCAGGACAGGGCAAAAGCCCATTTTTTAAGAAACAGAAGGGTCAACAATATTCAGATAAGGCACAAACGAGGCCCGGAAGCGGGGGTGCACCAGAGCCGATGGAGGTCGATCCATCTTCATCCAAGTTTAGACAGCCTACTAGCTACCAGAAGACCCAGGGGTCGGGTAGGCATAATGCGGGCCAAGGTCAGGGTAACAAGCGCTCAAATACGTCTGATCGCGTGTCAGACCAGAGGCGGCAGAGGATAGATAATATTGCCGCAGGTTCAGGGCAAGACGCGGCTTATAACGAAGCAGCCAATGAAGCGGTGGCCGAGGCCGAAGCCGAAAGTGAAACCGGTTATGAGAGTGACAGCATTAACTTCTTAACCGACAGCGTCACTTTTTTAGGGCAAGGTCCCTGCTGCCGTTCGTTCGGCGAAGAATAGCAGGGGTAGTTATGACATTTTTGATCGACACGGGCGCATCTAAAAACTACATCAAGCCTAGTAAACATCTTAAAGGCGTCGTCCCGGTCGAATCCTCATTTGTCGTGCATTCAATACACGGTTCGAACAGCATAACCAAAAAGTGCGTGTTGCCGATGTTGGGTGTGTCGACCAATTTTTTTTTGTTAAATACCTTGTCCACTTTTGACGGAATAATTGGCCTTGACTTGCTAAAGCAGGTGGGCGCAGTTCTCAGCTTAAAAGACAGTAAGCTGATAGTCGGTGCGGCATCTGAAAAGTTGCAGTTCCATAAATGCACTGACGTCAATCATACAAAAATCATTGATGTTGATGCACCGCCTGCCGCAATGGCGGGTTTTCTCAAAATGTTGGAGGAAAACAAAAAGGCATTTGCTGACCCTAAGGAGTCACTGCCGTATAACACGGCCGTCGTAGCCACCATTCGTACTACAGACAACGAGCCGATATACTCCAAACTATACCCCTATCCGAGGGGCGTAGATGATTTTGTTGCCGCAGAGATAGAAAACTTGCTCAAAAACGGCATAATTAGGGAATCGCGGTCACCATATAACAACCCCGTATGGGTGGTTGATAAAAAAGGCACCGACGAAGACGGCAACAAGAATAAGCGTTTTGTAAATGACTTTAGGAAGCTTAATCTGAAAACGGTGGCCGACAGATATCCTATGCCAAGCATAACAATGATCCTGGCAAATCTGGGTAAAGCCAGATTTTTCACTACCCTGGACCTGAAGTCCGGCTACCACCAGATAACTCTGGCGGAGAGGGACCGGGAAAAGACGGCGTTTTCAGTGAATGGCGGGAAGTACGAATTTTGTCGACTTCCATTTGGTCTGAAAAATGCTGGTAGCATTTTTCAGAGAGCCATCGATGACGTTCTGCGTGAACAGATCGGCAAGACTTACTATGTCTATGTCGACGATGTCATCGTCTTTTCAGAAAACGAGGCAGACCACGTCAAACACGTTGATTGGGTCCTAAAGAGCTTGCATGATGCCAACAATCGCAGTTTTTTAAAAAAAGCGTCGAGCATCTCGGATTTATTGTGACAAACAATGGCGCAAAAACGGACCCTGAAAAGGTGAAAGCCATTCAGCAATACGTTGAGCCGACAACACTTTTTGGAATCAGGTCATTTCTGGGTTTGGCTAGCTACTACCGGTGTTTTATAAAGGACTTTGCAGCAATAGCAAAGCCTCTTTCCGATATCCTGAAGGGGGAGAACGGATCGGTAAGCAAGTACAGGTCAAAGAAAATCCCAATTGATCTAAACGAGTGCCAGCGGAGCGCGTTTGACAAATTGAGAAACATCCTGGCATCGGAAGATGTGATGTTGATGTATCCCGACTACAAAAAACCTTTTGATCTGACGACGGACGCTTCGGCCTATGGCATTGGGGCAGTCCTATCTCAGGGCGACCGGCCTATAACAATGATTTCAAGAACTTTGAAAGACAGAGAGGCAAACTACGCTACCAACGAGCGCGAGTTGCTAGCCATTGTGTGGTCCTTGGCTAAGCTTCGCCAATACCTCTATGGGGTAAAAGACATAAACATTTTTACTGATCATCAACCGCTCACGTTCGCGGTGTCTGAAGGTAACCCCATCGCAAAGATTAAGCGTTGGAAAGCGCGCATTGATGAAACGGGGGCCAACATTTTCTACAAGCCAGGAAAAGAAAACCATGTGGCGGATGCCCTATCAAGGCAAAAATTGAACGCACTCGAGAACGTTGAGCCCGAGTCAGACGCAGCGACAATCCATAGTGAGGTGTCATTGACTTACACCATAGAAACTACAGAAAAATCGGTAAATTGTTTTAGGAACCAGATGGTCTTAGAGGAGGCACGTTTTCCCTTAAAACGAAGTTTTATATTGTTTGGCGAAAAAACGCGTCACGCGATAAGCTTTACAGGCCATGACTCCCTGGTCGAAGAGGTGAGATCTGTCGTTAATCCAAACGTGGTGAACGCAATCCATTGCGATTTCCCAACGCTAGCGCGTATCCAGCATGACCTGGTGAAAAGTTTCCCTACTACAAAATTCTGGCATTGCCAGAAAATGGTAGCCGACGTATTTGACAACGGTGAGAGAAGGGAAATCGTCACGACTGAGCACAATCGAGCGCATAGAGCTGCGCAGGAAAATATAAAGCAGGTTTTGGCAGACTATTATTTCCCAAAAATGACTAAAATTGCGAACGAGGTAGTTCTTAACTGTAAAATTTGCTCTAAAGCAAAATACGACAGACACCCGAAAAAACAGGAACTTGGAACGACTCCGATTCCCTCGCACACGGGAGAAATGTTACACATTGACATTTTTTCCACCGACCGGAAACATTTCTTAACTTGCGTTGACAAACTTTCGAAATTTGCGTTTGTCCAACCTATTGCCTCACGCACCATACAGGACGTAAAAGCACCTTTGCTGATGCTGTTGAATGTATTTCCTCAAGCTAAGTAATTATACTGCGACAACGAACCGTCGTTCAAATCTGAAACCATAAAGTCCCTGTTGCTTAATAATTTCGGGGTGATCATTGCTAACGCACCGCCCCTACACAGCACATCTAACGGTCAAGTGGAGCGATTCCACAGCACCCTCACAGAAATCGCGAGGTGTCTCAAACTCCAGAGAGGAATTCTAGACACAGTAGACCTCATCCTCCTGGCCACAGTCGAATATAACAGATCAGTGCACTCGGTGACCAACAAAAAGCCATCGGAGATACTGCATGCCGCTGCACCCCGACTCCAACAAGACATAAGTGGCAGAGTCGAGAGAGCGCAGGGTGTGCAGAATTCTAGGATAAATCAAGACAGACAGAATAGAGTCTTCGAAGTTGGCGAGAAGGTTTTGGTTAAAACAAACAGGCGACTCGGTAACAAACTCACGCCCCTATGTAACGAGGAAAGGGTAGAGGCGGACCTGGGGACAACGGTCCTCATTAAGGGGAGGGTGGTCCACAAGGACAACCTACGTTAGGAATTTGGAGTCCCTTCCCGTACACATTGCAAATTTTTACATTTTTTATCTACTTATTTTACATTTTAACTTATACCCTTTTGTTATGGAATAAGCGGTAATATTACGGTTGCTTTTATACTTTAGGTTTTTCGGGGCGATACTTCTATTACTGACCACGACGACAGCTCGAGTTACGGACTATTCACAGTCGGACTACATAACGATCTCTGACGGGGACGTACTGGTTTGGGACGGACACGACTATTTGAGACATACGACAAACCTAACAGACTACGCAAGGATGACGGACGAGACAATGAAATTGACGGATAGGTTTCCTCAATCCCACATGCGGAAGCTGCTAGAAATAGACACCGGACACGTACGAGACCTGTTGTCCGCTCTTAAGGTGCATCACCGCATGGCAAGGAGCTTAGACTTCTTGGGGACAGCCTTGAAGGTTGTCGCGGGCACCCCGGACGCTAACGACCTACAGAACACGAGAATAACTGAGGCCCAGTTGGTAGAGTTCAACAATAGACAAATTGCTATTAACTCTAGAACCCAGAGTCAGATCAACCAACTAACTAACACTGTTAACCAAATACTTAAGGCATACAAGGCTGAACAGACAGATACCGCCCACTTGTATGAAATTTTGCTAACAAGGAATAGAATGCTTGTAACCGAAATAGAAAACCTCATGCTCACAGTAACTCTAGCCAAGATAAATGTTATAAACCCCAGCATACTAGACCACGATGATCTTAGGTCTGTTTTCACGAATCAACTCACAGGGACCTCAGTTACTAATGTTTTAGAAGTATCCACAATTAAGGTTCTACAATCCCATAGCATAATTAGTTTTATCATTGAATTCCCTAAAATTTGTAAACTTTGTAAGAAGATAACATTGTTCCCGGTTGCGCACAACGGCTCCACGCTGCAAATCGTAGACAACACAGTAGCTGAATGTGGAACTCAAATATTATCCGTCGCAAACTGCGCGCTAACTCCAACGGCGACGTTCTGCGAGAAGTCGTCGACCGATACTTGCGCCCAAGGCTTACATTCCGGTGGCGTGGCTCATTGCAAGACCCAGCCTAGCCATCTCGACCCTATCACAGAGGTCGACGACGGAATTATAATCATCAATGATCGACCGGCAATTATAAGCTACGATAATGGCGCTGAATTTAAAGTGACTGGCACCCATCTCGTCACATTCGAGTCCTACGCCTTGGTAAATGGGTCTAAGTTCGTGAACCGTAACAACATCAGGAATCGGTTCCCTGGAGTGGCGTCATCCCCATTGCTGAATATAAGCGGCCATAATACGGTGCTGAGCCTCCCTTACCTGCATCAACTAAGTGAGGAAAACTTAAGATTCAGCAAAGAAGTTAAGGACAAGGCCGCATCTGATGCGAACCTCGTAGTGATATTCGGTATTGGAATAGGAGCCTGCGCCGTGATTTGTGCGCTCGTGTTCCTTTATTACCACATTAAGAAGCAACGAGACTCCCGTCAAATCAAGGATCTTATAAACAATCTGACACGACAGAGGACGGTCGATCTAAGAGGGGGAGTAGTTAACCACTGACACCCTGTGCCTACTGGGCAGGCGGTAAATTCCGCCTCTGCTCGTCCCCAAATACGCTGATGCGACACTTTTGGGTCGGTCAGCAAACTCCTCATAGAAACCAGCAACTTTGTACCAACACATCCGGGTGTTGGATTACCACCCTGCACGAGCCGCTGGCGCTGCAAGTCTTGGACAGCGGCGGCAGTGTGTTTACGTAAGAGCGGCAGCACAGCCGGCGATCTTAGGTTTAGCTTAAGAATTCAACTCTTTGTACTTTTAGATTTTAAATTGACTTTATTCAGGACGGTTGTCCACTAAATATTTAAATATATCTCGCTTTGTCTCCGCGACTGTACGGTGAAGTGGGGTACGATTCTAATTTATATAAAAACAAAAAAAAAAAGCCACCATATTATTTTGCGTGTATATGTACCATAATATACATGCGTTGCGATATATGTATTGTTCATCATAGTTATGAGCATACATTGGTTAATGCAACAACCTAAATACAATGTTGTACCTGCGTTGAGGTTAATGCTTCACATATATTGATTGATATCAAACATTTGCATACAGAATAAAATTGACTATCAAACCGGTATTCATCAAATATGTGAAACTAAGACATATCGCAACATTATTTTAGGTATAAAAAAATTTTATTGAATGAATTGATATATGCCAGTAAAATGGTGTATTTTTAATTTCTTTCAATAAAAACATATTTGACAATGTTGATTTAAAAAATAAATAAATCACTCTAAGCGGTGGATCACTCGGCTCATGGGTCGATGAAGAACGCAGCAAACTGTGCGTCATCGTGTGAACTGCAGGACACATGAACATCGACATTTTGAACGCATATCGCAGTCCATGCTGTTATGTACTTTAATTAATTTTAGAGTGCTGCTTGGACTACATATGGTTGAGGGTTGTAAGACTATGCTAAATAAGTTGTTTAAAATTTTTCGAAATTTTATGCACATGGTATATTATTGGACATAAAATATTTATGTTCATAATATTAATAATAAATGAAACACATTATCTCACAATATATAATTTGTATGAGAAAAACGAAGAGAAATACTTTCTTTTTCAAATCAAATAATACTGAGGAATGTCTAGCATAAAAAATTTGAATAATTTTTCATCTAGAATTGCCTCTTATTACTGATGCGAAAAGAAACTTGTTGTAAATAATATTTATCTTCGGGTTCTTTTTTATTAAATACGAAAGAAATAAATAATTAATTAAAAAGAATTTAAATGGTTTCAAAATTGTTTGTTTTGTTTTCATACAATTTATTGCAAGAAAACATACATTCAATTTAATATTTACGTATATATACAACCTCAACTCATATGGGACTACCCCCTGAATTTAAGCATATTAATTAGGGGAGGAAAAGAAACTAACAAGGATTTTCTTAGTAGCGGCGAGCGAAAAGAAATCAGTTCAGCACTAAGTCACTTTGTCTTTATGGCAAATGTGAGATGCAGTGTATGGAACGTCAATATTCTAGTATGAGAAATTAACGATTTAAGTCCTTCTTAAATGAGGCCATTTACCCATAGAGGGTGCCAGGCCCGTATAACGTTAATGATTACTAGATGGCGTTTCCAAAGAGTCGTGTTGCTTGATAGTGCAGCACTAAGTGGGTGGTAAACTCCATCTAAAACTAAATATAACCATGAGACCGATAGTAAACAAGTACCGTGAGGGAAAGTTGAAAAGAACTCTGAATAGAGAGTTAAATAGTACGTGAAACTGCTTAGAGGTTAAGCCCGATTAACCTGAATATCCGTTATGGAAAATTCATCATTAGAGTTGTAATATTTAACAATGTTATAATAATAGTGTGCATTTTTTCCATATAAGGACATTGTAATCTATTAGCATACAAAAATTTATCATAAAATACGGCTTATAGTTTATTTAAATTATTATGCTTGCATTTTAACATAAAATAAATGTCGGTAATTTGATAAAGTGTTGATAGACTTATATAACTACAGTGCGTTATTTATTCGTAAATATATGATGGCATAATTATCATTGATTTTTGTGTTTATTATATGCACTTGTACGATTAACAATGCGAAAGATTCAGGATACCTTCGGGACCCGTCTTGAAACACGGACCAAGGAGTCTAACATATGTGCAAGTTATTGGGACACAAACCTAATAGCGTAATTAACTTGACTATTAATGGGATTAGTTTTTTAGCTATTTATAGTTAATTAACACAATCCCGGGGCGCTCTATATAGTTATGCATAATAATATTTATATTATTTATGCCTCTAACTGGAACGTACCTTGAGCATATATGCTGTGACCCGAAAGATGGTGAAGTATACTTGATCAGGTTGAAGTCAGGGGAAACCCTGATGGAAGACCGAAACAGTTCTGACGTGCAAATCGATTGTCAGAATTGAGTATAGGGGCGAAAGACCAATCGAACCATCTAGTAGCTGGTTCCTTCCGAAGATTCCCTCAGGATAGCTGGTGCATTGAAATATTACATAAAATAATCTTATCTGGTAAAGCGAATGATTAGAGGCCTTAGGGTCGAAACGATCTTAACCTATTCTCAAACTTCCCATTATTGAATTAAAATACTCTGCTCATAATAATCGTCCATCGAGCTGAACGGCAGCTAGCCCATTTGTGTTATATCCAAAATAATTGCCTACAAGTACCAAATTTTCCCCATGGAGAGCAAACGCAGGCATAAAGCCTTTAAGGAATCAGAGTGGAAGTTTGGGCACGCTGTGGCGAAGAGAAGAAATGTTTTTCAGCCAAATCTACCAACCAACGAATCTGTACTTTCATTGATTGCCATCCCCGCACAAACTGACCAAGTCAAGGTTCATTCGCTAAAAAAAATGTATTTGGGGAATTAATTCCCAGAAAAGTAACCGGACGTGACCCTACATATATATCAAGGCTGTACTGCTATGTCACATCGCCGATGTGGCTAGAGCAAAACAGTGATATTCAGATATCCTTAGCTGTTGCCTAAGCATTTGACAGCGTTTGGTTGGATGGTCTTATATTCAAGATAAAAACAATGCTTTCGACAAATACACACAAGGTCCTAGACAGTTATGCCAATAGCACAGTATTTACAATTCGTCAAAATGAGTACACAACGGAGGAGTTCACAATAGGAGCTTGAGTGCCGCAAGGCAGCTTCTATGTCCTTTCCTATACGTACTGTAAACTGCTGACAAACCTACAGGCCCTCGACTTTCAATAAGTGCATTTCCGAATAATACGGCAATTTTAAGCAGTTCACGATCCCCAATCAACGCAACGAGGATTTCGGAAAGTCACATAGCTTTCGTGGAAGAGTAGCTGGATAACTTGTGCATAAATATCAATGAGCAAAAGCGAACCGCTATCTTTAAGCGTGCACCTCATCTTTAGGCCTTCGCTGGCTTATTTACTCCAGTTTCCTCAAAAACTGTGCAAAAGCATCATAAAGACTGTTTAGACATATGGATCGCAGCCATGGAGAAATGCAGAGCACTGTGGATATTCTTCAAAGATCACAGTGAAGAATACTCAGAACCGTCACTGGAGCACCATGGTACGGTCGCCATGCGAGTATCCACAACGACCTCAAGATACCATTGGTCTGAACTGAAGAAGAGCAATTTAAGCGCAAATGTTCTGAGAAGCTTCTTGCCCACCCTAAGCAACTTGCGAAATCCCTTACCATGCTAGCAACGCACTCACGTCTTCAAAAAAATGATCTACCAACTCAGCGACTGCCTTG
The DNA here is from genome assembly GCA_035044965.1 of Lordiphosa andalusiaca. Taxonomy (NCBI): domain Eukaryota; kingdom Metazoa; phylum Arthropoda; class Insecta; order Diptera; family Drosophilidae; genus Lordiphosa; species Lordiphosa andalusiaca. The sequence goes on along the minus strand of JAWNNM010001217.1, from coordinate 33,911 downwards.
AAGGGTCGGAGTACAAAAACTTCCTCCAATAGGGGATGGACTATAATTTAGTATCTAGACTAAGATTTAAAAAATAATTCTTAGTCTCACGAAGAGAAGCTTCAAGAAATACCAAAACGTTAAAAAATTTCTTACCTTTTATCATCACTAACAATATGGATACTGATACAGAGTGACGCTGATTTGCCACCCAAAAGCACAATGAAATTGTTAAAATTTAAAGATAAAATAAACACGATTAGTGGAATATAATTAATATAAGTCATTCTTTTCAAAAAATCGGCGACCCCTTGATTTTGTTGTTTAAATAGTGAAAAGCTCAAGCTTAGCGGGATCTGAACATAACCTCACACTAACACCTGAACTTACACTCATAAAAAAATTCGTCCTGGAAATTAGAAATTCTCCTATAAAATCAGTCCCAAGGCGATTCACCCTAAAATTAAGAAAACTTTTTCTCATTTACTGAAAAAGTTTTCTGAAACTATGAAAATTTTCGTTAATGAGAAAATGTTAAGATGGATCGCCTTAGGACGGAATTCATAGAAGAATTTCAAGTTTTCGGGGCGAATGTTTTCTGAGTGTACACACACATACACAGAACTTTGCAAGTCACTTTTACCTACCACTCTGCATCGTAGTTTCCAGACAACTTAACATCTTCCTCGATCAAAAGATACGGTTGACCCCGATTGCATAATACCAGCTTCTTTTGAAGCTATTCCAAAAATATGGGTGCACCAATTCCAAACCCAATCTTCGCTTTCAAACCACGGCAACCCGGTCATCAATAGAGTGGCGATAAAGAAGTCTGCTTTTTGGACAGATCATGCAGAAATTTGGCTCGCTCAAGTGGAAGCGAAGTTTGTTCTGGCTGGCATCACTTCAGACATTACAAATTTCAACACCGTGCTCGCATCAATCGACTATCCTCTTCTTCTTCAAGTATCTGACGCTACTTTAAATCCAACGGAGTCATGTAAATATAAGCACCTCAAAGCTTTTATTTTGGACTGTGAGAGCGAACAAAAAAGATTTAGAAGCTCCTCTCGGAGATTGAGCTGGGTGACAAGCGCCCCACTCAGTTGCTTTAGGAATTGAGCTCATTAGCAAAAGACAAAGTCAGCAACGACTTGCAAGACTGGCTAGAGCAGAGTTGACAGAGAGTAAAGTCTATCTAAATCACTGGGTCTCCTAGAAAAGTGCACAGTTCCTCATTTCGATTTGCTGGAAAATGTTAAGCGGCGCAAGTTAGTCGATCGAACTACACTTTTGGAATCAATCTGTAGTATTGTAAAGCACAATTTCGCTCAAATAATTTTATATATCCAGCTACCATCAAAGCAAACAAACAACCGAACAATTCAACAATTTGTAGGGGTGTAAATTTCGTAGTGCACTTGAGAGTATTATCTTTCGATTGAGACAGTGCCACAGTCCAACAAAGCCACTAAGCTCACAGTCAGGCAATGTTAACACCCTGAAAGCGATCTAATTTCGACCGTCTGGTAACTCTTAAATAACAGCTGATTCTCAAAAGCATGTTGGCATGGTCACCCATTTTCAACACTGGTCAATTGTCAAACGGTCTACAAACTCTTTCCTGCCGCAGACTCCTTCTGTCTGCATTTTGTGTTTGATGAGAACGGTCATAAAAGAGTGTGTTAACATAAAAGCAAATACCTATTGTATAGGATTATATACCTTCGTTGAGCATGCTTGTAATTTTGCATTTGTACTGAATCGATCCTTCTTTTATTCTAAAAAAAAATTGATCTGCCTGAAAGTATAAGAAGTTTATGTCCCATACATGTGGGAATGGGGTAGTGCCATACAGGCACGCTAGCATTATGTGGAAACGGGGTAGTGCCGTGCAGGCATGCTAGCATTATGTGCTTGTCGCAAGCGGGTCACACTTTTGTGGCTATCTTGAGTGAAAAAACTGTGAAAGTGGTGGTAATTATTGATGACTGGATGTGTAAAGCGTGAACGAGACAGCGATACAATGATTTTGTAGGAACGAGTAGCAGAGTTGGGGCAGTTCAAGGCATCGTGGCATGACGATCGTGCCCGCTGATCAGAAAATTTGACTGCGAGGAAGTATCTCGGCAAAAGTAGAGACCGAAATACCCGGTGAAGATGTCTACGAGGGAGTATATCGGCAAAAGGAGAGCCCGAAAAACCTGGTGGAGTTGTCTGCGAGGGAGTGGTTTGGCAAAGGTTAGCCCAAACCATCCGGTGAAGTTGACTGCGAGGGAGTATTTCGGCAAAAGAAGAGCCCGAAATACCCGGTGAGGCTATCCGCGAGGGAGTATATCTGCACAGAAGAGCCCGAAATATCCAGTGACGTGGCCTTCGAGGGAGTCGGAGGTTCATTCACATCTTCAATAAAGCAACTTGGGCAAACGGTGGCCAAAGATCAGTGAGAGGATTGGCGTGTCACGAAACTTATTAATAATTATAATCGTAAAATCTATTATTTAAATTGATAGTTCCATATTCGACTGATAGAAATATGGATTCAAAAGCGATTTTGGCTTTAAGAACTCAGGCAAAGGTTAGGTGAATCAAGTCTAGACGTACAGGGAAGGAAAAGCATCCTACAGGATAAGTTGCTCGAGTATTTTAATATACAGGAGGCTGACGAAGATGAAGTTGCCCAAATAGACCATAGGCAGGGAGAAAACTGCGCTTCGAGTAGTAGAGCGGAGAGTGTGTATGAAGAAAGTCAGTTCATTCCAAAGCGTGTTTCACAAATCATTTAAGAGATGTTCAAGAAGACATATCTTCGTTCTCAGGAGACAGTCAACAAGACGTTAATCTGTGGGTCTCCGAGTTTGAAGACGTTGCCAGCACAGTAGGTTGGGATGACATTCAGATGTACATTTATGGCCGCTAGACTTTTCGTAAGAAGTCTGTCAGGTGTACGGGTATGGAAACAGCTTAAACGAGAGCGTAAGTTAAAGTCGGCCCAGCCCGACTTCGAAATACCCGTTACTCAAGGCAATTAGTGTTTATTAACCCCATGCGGCTCAGATAAGTATGCAACGTTTTTTAACTCTGCCATTTATTATCCGATCTTTATGAAAATTTTTCAGATTGTACATATTGGCCACATGCATCTGCAAAATCTGAGCTCGATAGCTTACAAATTGTAGGAGATATTCAACATTTTTTATTGCGGGGCGGGAGGGGCGTGGCCAAAATTTGAAACAAACTTGATCTGCCTACAGACAATACTAGCAATTTGGTTGCTCTAGCTCTTCTAGTCTCTGAGATCTAGGTGTTCATACAGACGGACGGACGGATGGACATGGCTATATCGACTCGGCTATTGATCCTGATGAAGAATATATATACTTTATGATATCGGAGATGCTTCCTTCTGCCTGTTACATACATTTGCACGACTTAAGTATACCCTTTTTACTCTACGAGTAACGGGTATAAAATCCAAGACCTCCTCTAGCCATCCTAGACCAAAAAAACGTCAGATCTACAATCCACAAAAAGTACAATCAGATCGGACAAAAAACACCGGAGTTATAAGCGCAACAGTTGAGCTGATAAGAGAGCTCACGCACGTTTCTTGTTTTGTTTCACTGTCTGAGTTTGACAATGAAATGTGCGCAGCAGAGAAACCAAGAACACAAAGCCAGACATGCATAGAAATTGGAAACTCAATCCATCTTGATGAAAAGAGTCTATTAAGCTATTTTATATAAGGGATCCCCAATAGTACAATGAACAAATATTGTTTATATCGAGCGGAGAACATAAAAGAGCTTAAGAAAGATATTCAAGTGTACGAATGGATGAAAGAAAGTAAAAAAGTGGCATTTAAACAGGAAACAGGCAAGCAACTGAAAGCAGCCCACCTGGAAAATGGGCGTTCTAGTCAATCTGAAAAGAAGTGATTCAGGTGTGGTAAGGAAGGGCACCTTATAAAGGAATGTGGTAGAGGTTGTATGCTATTAATGCAAAAAGACAGGCCATATCGCTAAAAATTGTAGCGCAAAAGGAAAACACATAAAGAAAGAGCAAGCGAATATGCTCGAGTTTGGTATACAAGATTATGGTCTTTCATACAAGCAATTAAGGGCAGGCGATATCCAATTGTTGGCTATGATAGATACTGCATGCAACTTGAGCATAATGAGAGAGGATGTTTTTAACAGATTTAAAGACATTTGTCTAGATAATAATGTAAAACACTTCAGGGCATTGGCAGCGGCGAACTGTGCACCATGGGAAGTTTTAAAATAAAGGTGCTAGCGGATCATGTTGTGTACGGTTTTCAAAGCTCAAAGAAACCCACAATACAGCGAATTCAAAAGCTCATCTTCACACGCACTCACTCCCATCAAACTTTGGTCGCAGAAGAGCAGAGAGTCGAGAACTGAACGTCATCGAGTGCAGTTGCGTGCTGGTCGTGAGCCTCGTTTTGCCTTTTCTAATCTTTTCTCTAATATTATATGTAAAATTAATCTTATTTGCATTTGTTAAAATAAAATGAAATTGTATTGAACTTGTAATTAGTCACATCGTCTCGGCTAATTAATACAAATTGACTGAAAAGTCCCCCGAGCAGGATTGCTCATCATTGAATCTGCTAGGAGGCAAGTTTCACAACATTTTTCGTGGCCCATGAGGGGACCCGGCAATACAGACTATTACAAGTAGTTCAAGTTCAAGTGCAAATTGAATCACAAACATCCTACAACTTTACACACATTCATATAACTTATACCAGCCGCATTGCACGTGGCCCAGCAACCAAACGCCAAGGCCCGTTACACAGAAGCATCTAGCAGCACAAAGACGATCGCAAAGAAGAAACTGCAAACACTAACCAACGGCACTTTTTTACTTTGGACAGCAGCTTTGAGTGAAAACTGGCTTTGCATGCAAGGCATCGAGCTCGGAACATCAGCCCAATTCAGTGGAAAGCAACTCCGAACGAGAAGTGGCTTCGCAGCGAGCGCAGTCAACGGGAGCATCATCACACTTGAGTGAGAAGGCCGATTAAACAAAATATAAATCGAAACTTTAAAAAGGACAGCATAGAACGAAAAACTAAGCCCTATTTTCAGCTGCGCTTACGCAAATTAGAAGACCTGTCAATTGAATTCAATAAAAATCATCAGCAGCTGATAATACTCAAATGCCCAAGTTCTCATTCATATATTATATATCTAACGAGGTAGCCTTTCAGTTCGACGAGGACTACACAACAATCGCCTGCACCATATCAGAGGCATACGAGAGGTCTTTTCCACAGGTAGTAGTTGAGGATTCATCTTCATCTGTGCCTCAAGCAAACACCACTGTCATGGCAGCGCCATCATCTGTACAGCTACCCAAGCTGCCCATCCTATGTTGGATACTGGTAAATTTGTAGACTGGCCTGCATTCTACGATGCCTTTGTCCAGCTCATTCACGACAACACGGCTCTGTCCGACATCCAAAGGTTCCATTTTCTGAAGCAAGCTCTGCCCGCAGATCGCGATATAGACGTTCAGCAAATGACCCTCACAGGAGGTAACTATGCGACAGCTTGGAGTCTCATTGTCCACCGCTACAATAATCCGAGATTGCAGATTATGTTCCACATGAACACCCTTTATGATTTGCCACAGTTAAGCAAGGAACGTTCTTCCGACCTCAAATATATGCTGAACGTGTCAAATGTTTGTATCAACGCTCTGAAGCGCCTCGATATCGCCATCACGACTTGCGATCATTGGATTGTGCACCACCTTGTTACAAAACTACCAACTACTACACTTCAAGCATGGGAGCATTTTCTTGGCAGCTCTGTCAGTATTCCTGCCTTTGCTCAATTGAAATCCTTCATCAACAACCGTCTCATAAGCATTAACGAGATTGAAAGTCGATGTTCATTTACACCAACGCGGTCATCTATACCGCAACCTGCCGCTCAACGGCACAACCACAAATCCTCAGGCAACACACCTTACAAGGGACACAGTTTTCACACCACGACTGGAACTGCTGGCATCACTCGCTTTTACACTTTCCAAACAATACACCCTCTGTTAATGCGGCTCCGATGCATTCACCCCAAACTCTTAACTCGAACCATAGTTCACGTTCCAGTGGTCCTGTACTGTCAGCAACTCCCGTCTCGTCTACAGGAACTAACACAGCGCAACTCCATAGCTATCGTTTGAGTGATCTCACACAGCCTGCAGCTACCGACTCGTCTGTGGGAACACACACTGCTCAACTCACTTCCGCAGTTGCAACAAATCGCATACCTACCACTATGCTTCTGGCCACGGCTCTTGTCAGAATTCACAACTATGAAACTGATCAATCCGCAGTGGTCCGTGCGCTTGTGGACTCTGGCTCCAAAGGCACTCTAATCACGGAACGCACCGTACAAGCGCTGGGTCTTAAGCGCCATCCTATTTCAGCAGAAATAGCTGGAGTAGGTGAAACCTCAACCAGTAGTTGCAAGTATACGACGGAACTATCATTAAGTTCATGTACCAATCCACAATTTTGTACAAGCATCGATGCTGCGTTTGTACTTAATGCCCTCACATCTCATCTACCCAAGCAATCAATAAATTTGCATGACTGTCATCATCTACAAGGATTAGAACTTGCCGATCCCAAGTTCTTTAAATCAAACCGAATTGATCTTCTTCTTGGAGTGGACATAATACCACAACTCATGCTTCCGGAACTACGTCGAGGAAGAAAAGATCAACCAATTGCACAGCGAACGCAGCTCGGCTGGATCGTCTTTGGTCAAGCCACTACCACACCGTCACATACTGTCACCATTCGCAGTCATCACACCCACCTGAAGAATTTGGTTAAAAAATTATGTGAAATGGATCAGATAAGCTCCACCAGACAGCTTACACCGGAAGAGCAATGGTGTGAACAACACTTTCAACGTACTTACACACGCCAACCAAACGGCAAGTATATGGTTCGCCTCCCTTTTAATCGTTTGTTTGACCCCAAACAAGTACTTGGCAAATCACGCCAAATTGCACTTAACCGCTTCACAATGCTTGAGCGCAAGTTCCAATGAGAGCCAGAGCTATACAAGCGTTACACCCAGGTCATCAACGAGTATTTTGAACTAGACCAAGTTACCAAAGTAACGACTTCTGAAGCGCAACATTGTTTTATTAACGAAAAGGAAGGTCTTACTCACTGTTAAGGCTGGAATGACATGTTCAATTTCTACCGACAATTTCTAACAACAATTTTGCTCTTATGGGAATCGAAATAGGTGAGAGCGAGACGGACGTATGTTGAATTCGCCGCTCAATAAATTGCTGCTAACGACAGAGAAGCTAGCAGAATTGTACTTGGTAGAAACAATATTGCGGCTAGACAGCAATTTTCTATGGCTGCTGTGTTTGCTTACATTTTTGGTCTGCATTTAATCAGAATGGATGTCTCATATCTTACTTTGTGCACTTTGCATGTAACTCATTTGATAATTGCCATGATTAAACAGCAATTTTCTGTAATATTTGCTTTAATTTTGTTAATAAAAATAGTTTTTCCCATTAAAAAATGCAAGCGGTTTTGATTTTTAAACTGCCCAATATGTGGGAATTTTTGGAATCTTTGGCTGGGCAAGCAACAAGATGATTGTAATATGTATAAATGGATTCAGACTATCGGACAGACAGACATGGTTAAGTCCACTCGGATCGTAAATTTGATGAATATAAGTACGTATGGTTGTGCATCCTTCTTTGCGTTACAGACATCAGACCTGATTGCCCTCTGCAAGGAATACAAACGCATCAAAATACGGGATGTCTTTAAAGTGACTGCACTGGGAAGATTTCTATGTTTTTTTATTTTAATAATCTGGTGAAAGGGCGCCCCAAATGGATGTTGTCCTACTATTAACAAAAGACTTAATATATTTTCCCGCAAGCCAAGAAATTGAAAGTATTTCCGACTGTGGGTTTAGCGACCTGGTTCGATTTTAGTCAAAGTGGATGCTGGCTGGCTCAAGATCCCGACCTCAAGTTCTTGAATGAAAGTATTTTCTTTAAAATTTACTAATTTGAATTTTATCAGTTGTCGCCAACAGACAGTGTGAACTTTTTGGTTGTTAATGCCAAAAAAAAATCCGCAGAAATACTAAATTTCCACTGATCAGCATTTTTTTGTTATTGCTGTAAGGTATTTTCCGAATTCGCCGTGTCCGCGGTGTTCGCCCAATAATATTGCGGCTAGAAATTGTCGGTAGAAATTGAACGTGTCATTCCACGCTAAGCAACATACCTCGAGAATATTTATCCAGAACCAACATATTAGAGTTTGACAATCAAGACTATATTAAAACCTTAGGTCTCTACTGGCATCCTAATAAAGACTATTGCGGTTTTGAAATCAAATTCACAATAAACCCAGTATACACTAAACGTTCTATACTTTCCACAGTTGCGCGCCTATACGATCCCTTGGGCTACCTAACTCCCAGCATCACTACAGCCAAGGCGATCCTCAAGGACGTGTGGAAAACACAAAGTCAACGCGATTATGGCAACTTCTCTCCGCTGGATTGGGACGAAATACTGCCATCTCCTTTAAGCTAACGATGGCATGATTTTGTAAATAACCTGCCACACATTGAACATATTCAAGTGCCCAGATGGCTGGGTTTCGACATTCAGGATCTCTCATCACTTCAGCTTCATGTATTCTGTGACGGATCATCCATGGCATATGCAACATGTGCATACATTCGATAAGAACAATCTGATGGGATCATTCACACACATCTTCTTGCTGCACGCAGCCGAGTAACGCCAACAAAACCAATCACCATTCCTCGTATGGAACTCTCTGGTGCGTTGCTTGCTGTAAAGTTGGCCAAATGGATCCGTGAGCAGCTGCACACTCATCAACCGTTCTTAGAGATTTTCTATTGGTCAGATGCAAAAATTGTACTATTTTGGATAAATGGTGATCCCTCCCGCTGGCAAACCTTTGTCTCCAATCGCGCAGATCCTCGAATGCAGTACACCTAAGCAGTAGAGACATGTACCTACCGCTGACAACCCATCAGACTGTGATACGCGCGGTCTCACCCCACAGGAGTTGGCCATTCATCCTCTAAGGTGGTTAGGTCCCCAATGGCTTCACGGGCAAGAACATTGGCCTGCAAGCAATTGTTCCATCCAGAACATTGACATGGGCAGTATTGAAGAAAAGCCGTCCAAGTATTTGCTGCATAATGCTGAAATTTCTGAAGTCCAGGAGTCCTTCATCAAAAACTACTCTTCATACGACAAGCTAATCTCAGTCATGGCATACGTACTACGGTTCATACGCAACACTCGCGCCAAAGGTAATCAACTTCTATCCGGCCCTCTTCAGGTGCAAGAACGACAGGGCGCCCTGAGTAAAATCGTCCGTATTGTCCAGAAAGAGATATTTAACGCTGAAATTTCGATACTAAATGCCAACAAACCCTTACAGACCTTTCTAGACGACAAACATTTTATTCGAGTTCGTGGTCGTTTACGAAATGCCAATCATCTTTCTGTTAACCAACGAAACCCAGTGATACTACCACATATGCATCATTTCACTGATCTCGTGGTTCGAAATGCACATCGCATCACATTGCACGGTGGCATAGAACTGACACTAGCCACAATCCCACACGAGTTTTGGATAATCAATGGGAAACAAGTCGTCAAGCGCATCCTTCGAAAATGCGTGCAGTGTTTTCGACATCGACCTAAACCAAGTATGCAATTGATGGCAGATCTTCCTCTGCACCGAGTAAACCCTCCCAATCGTGCTTTTATTGCCACTGGAGTGGACTACACTGGAGCCTTTGAAATTCGAGCATCAAGGTTCCGTGGACACACAAGCTACAAAGCGTATATAGCAGTTTTGATCTGCCTAGCTACAAAGGCTATACACCTAGAAGCTGTTACAGGATTATCCACTGAACATTTTCTCATGACTTTGCAGCGTTTTATTGCACGACGCGGATATTGTCAGCACATGTAAGCGATTGCGGCACTAACTTCATCGGAGCAGACTATCTAGCCTCACGTCAAGTTCAATGGCACTTCAACCCTCCGCAAAGTCCAAATTTTGGAGGACTATGGGATGCCAATGTCAAAGCAGTCAAAACCCATCTCTATCGAACTTTCTCAGGACACCGAATGACATATGAACAACTCGCCACAGTTTTAACACAGATAGACGCCTGCCTTAATTCTAGGCCCTTATGCCCTCTTAACGATGAGCCAGATGACCTATCGCTCACCCGCTCATTTTTTGATAGGCGATTCGCTGTTAGCTCCACCGGATTTCTCTCCAAAGGATGTTCCACTCAGCACTCACTTTTTGGAAGGACAAAGAATATTGCGACAATTCTGGACACGTTGGAGTACTGATTGGCTTTCTCACCTACAAGCTCGCCCAAAATGGAGCAACGATACCGACAACCTTCAAGTTAATGACATCGTCATTATCAAAGATGACCGGCTGCCGCCCAACGAATGGAAATTAGGAAGAATTATTGAAGTTCACCCAGGAGCAGACAATCTGGTTAGGGTGGCCACTATTAAAACAGCATCCGGAGGATTTAAACAATCTGATTCTAAAATTTGCCGACTGCCACTACCAAGACTTTACGAGCCAGATCCAGAAACATGCTATTACCCAAACTAGCACCTTTGATCGCACGGTTATATGCCGTAATGAACACTTTCTCTTTTCAGTACATCAACAGGATAGTAGCGATCGATTGGTTCAAACACTGGTCCCAGTATTGGGGGCGGCATGTTTTCAAAGCTCAAAGAAACACACAATACAGCGAATTAAAAAGCTCATTTTCACACGCACTCACTCCCATCAAACTTTGGTCGCAGAAGAGCAGAGAGTCGAGAACTGAACGTCATCGAGTGCAGTTGCGTGCTGGTCGTGCGCATCTAATCGTTTTGCCTTTTCTAATCTTTTCTCTAATTTGTAAAATTAATCTTATTAGTATTTGTTAAAATAAACTGAAATTGAATTGAACTTGTAATTAGTCACATCGTCTCGGCTAATTAATACAAATTGACGGAAAAGTCCCCCAAGCAGAATTTGCTCATCATTGAAACTGCTAGGAGGCATGTTTCACAACATGCTGCTTTCAATGCGGACATCCATATCGCTAAAAAAGGCGATCTTGAACTTGAAGTAATTATCGATAACGACTTACTTAGAGAGGTAGACTTATTGTTTAGTGGCAATCGCTTTGATTTAAAGGCAAAAGAATATGTGTGGCCAGAATATTTAAAAGCCATGTGCGTAACCGAATTGGTTAAGAAGCAGTCACCATCAGATAAAGTCAACATAGACCATCTCTGTAACAGTCGAAAGTGCGAAGTGAAAACGCTAATTAACGCATATGAGCCGAAGAAGACCATAGAATCCCCGGTGAAGATGCAAATTTAGCAAGATGATGATTTTCCAGTTTATCAACATGCGCGTAGAACCTCGTATGCTAATAAGTGCATAATTCAAAACCAAGTTAAAGAATGGCTAGAACAGTGAATTGTAGTTCCAAGCTCATCGAAATTTGTTGCGCCGGTGCTTCTAGTCGCAAAAAGGATGAATTAAAAAGATTTTGCTGTGACTATAGAAAAACTAACTTGAAGATAAAGAAAGATAATTTTCCTATCGCTCTAATAGACGAGGTATTGAAACGTTTTCAGGGATCTAAAGATCTAAACAACACTGGATCTCATGAATGGATTTTTTCACGTCCCAATGGAAGAGGACTCAAGAAAGTTTACAGCCTTCGTTACTCATCACGGCCAGTTCGAATTCACTCATGTACCATTTGGCATATCAAACTCTCCTGCTGTGTTTTGTCGGTACATAAGTGTGGTACTAAGGAATTTGATTGTTGCCAAAAATATTGTTGCTTATATGGATGACATTGTAATTCCCACGCAAGACGATGAATAACATTTTGTCGTACTCAAAGAGTTCCCCGAGATAGCAGCTAGAGCAGGGTTACGCATTAAATGGGAAAAAAGCCAGTTTTTGCAGAAAAATATTGCGTTTTTGGGATATGGTACTGAGAATTTCACCATTGCGCCCACTCAAGACAAAATAAGTGCCGTCGTCAATTTCCCAGTCCCACATGAGCTTAAATTAATTAGGAACGGAACGCAATTTAAAACCCATCTAATAACCCATCTAAGAAGACAAAATTAGTAGAAGACTAGGTAAACGCAAATAAATAAACAACCAATGTATAGCATTAAGTATCAATATTATATAAATTTAAATAAGACAAAACAGACGTGCCTATCGCAAAAATAAGTACATTGTATTTGTAGCGTTAGGATATTAAATCAAAAATAAATTCAATTCAAAAAAAAAGTAGAAATGCTTTGAAAAGATTTTTGGGTTTGACGTCTTATTTACGAAGATTCATGAAGGGTTACGCTATTGAAGCGAATCCATTGACAGATTTACTTACCAAACAGAATTCGCGAGAAAATAACAAAGAGCGCAGCTACCGAAGTTCACACAGATGGAAGTATGCATGGATTTGGGGGAGTGCTGATGCACCAAGATTCCGAAGATAGACTTTTTCATCCCGTAGAGTTTATGAGCAGAAAAACCAGCCCATGCTAAGAGGAGTATAGCTAGATCGAACTAGAGGTGATGGCAATAGTCAATGCAGTTAGGAAGTGGCGAGTGTTTCTTTTGGGCATTAACTTTAACGGATTGACTGCAACGCATTCGCGATGACGATGAAAAAGGACGATGTTCCTGCAAAAGTCGCTAGATGGGCGATGCTTCTGCAAAAGTTCAGGTTTAAGATATAGCACAGATCTGGAAGCAAAATGAGGAACGTAGATACACTAAGCTGTTTGTCTTGTTCCCCAATTGAGAAAGCTACAAAGTACAGATTAAGAGAGGCATAAAATACCGATAGCTGGATTAAGGCATTAAGCCATACCACTAAGCGCAGACAGCTACGAAGACTACTTTGTGAAAAATGAAATTTTGTAGAAGGATACGAGTAAGAGTTAATTATTGTGAAATAATTACCATAGCACACCGTGAAGGGCATTTTAGGTCAAAAATTACAAGGGATCTTCTGGAAAGAAAGTGTTTTATAGAAAATTGTTAAATTTAGACCATTTTGGTCCTCTCACTGATACAAAGAAAAAGTACAATCATATTTTAGCCGTAATTGAAGGGTTTTCTAAATTTGTATGGTTATATCTAACCAAGTCAACAGGCTCCGAGGAGGGTTGTAAATAGACTCGAGAAGCAGGCGTCCATTTTTGAAATCCTAGGCGCATAGTCAATGATAGAGGAACCACGTTCACGTCCAAACTCTTTAAAGACTACTGTGAGCGCGAAAGAATTCAATTAATGCAGATTACAACCGGCATGCCCAGGGGTAATGGTCAAGTCGAAAGAGTCCATAAGATTGTCATCCCAATGATTGCAAAAATGTGCGAGAGCAACCCTTCAAAATGGTACTTGTATGTGGATCGGGTTCAACAAATTGTTAGCAACTCTCCACCTCGAAGCACAAAGTTTACTCCCTTTCAAGTATTAACAGTGCTAAATATGGGAACAAAAGAAGAGGAGCTCAGAAGTGTGTTGAAAGATTTAGAAGTCGAGGAGTAGAATAACGAAAGAGAAGAAATTAGACAGAAGGCTCAAGCGAACATAGGAGAGATTCAGATGGAGAACAAGAGAAGTTTTGATGGGAATAGAAAAGCGAAAAAGATTTACAAAGTCGGCGACCTTGTAGCCATAAAACGAACCCAGGATGGTACTGGTGTGAAGTTGCGTCCGATATTCTTGGGTCCATACAGTGTATCTAAACTTTGCAGCTGGGCGTAGCTCAAGGGTGCTCCGGGGTCGCTTCAACAAATTTATATCGAAGGATTGCCAAGAATACGAAGACAACGATTTAAATATACTCTAGTCAATATTTGGGTGGACGTAAATCACTTAGTATAAGCCTTAGGCTTAGTTTACAATTCTTCTTAGCTTTAACGTACGCCCGTTCGCACTTGCTCCCGTACTGACTAAAGGTGCTCGCTCAGTTCCTAGATTCCGTTATGAGTCCCAAAAATCAGAATAAGTATTGTTGGGATGTTAGAATTCAAAAAAACTACTAACATCATTAACATTTGAGCTTTGAAATTTGCAATTATTGCCTGCCAGGTTGGCAGAATCGATCACAGTGCGCAGGGTCCCACCGACTGCAAAATGTTGGTTTTGGAACGTGTCGAATCCAAACGGGGAGATATGCGGATAAAACGACTTCAGCTTATCGATGTGTGTGAGAAGTTTTATTTCCTATGAAATAATGTCAATTACAAAAATGAACCAAAATAAAGTAGATACATACGCTTCGTTTCTCTCCGCCGCTTTTCAAAGACTAACTCATATTCATCGATATAAACAATAACTTGTATCTAACGTGACCGTATTTAACATGAATTGAATTAATATAAAAATGGGAGCATGGGAACGAAACAATATCTCAGCCCAATTCAAATAAAGCGGTTACCTATTTAACTAAGGCGGCAGTTACAAATTAAAAGTTACATTCAAAATCAAGCGGAATCCTCCTCAACATCCCACCGAGACCGTGAATCTAATCCTCTTTAGATTCAGGGAAGTCTAGCTTTGCTAGCATACAAGACGGGCGCCGAAATACTCCAGCGGATGTCTTCACGGTTGCAGACCGTACCTGGCCGTCTCGTCCAGTCATAACTAAAACAATTCTTCCCTTTTTCTATTGGGATCGGTGGACAGCAGCGTCGCAGATGAGAGCGATGTCTCCTTCAGCAAGTGGTGATACTGGATGGTACCAGTTCGTGCGTCTGCACAAGTCCGGAAGATACTCATTAAGCCACTTACGCTAAAACGAATGGGCAAGTTGCTGTACGATGCGCCAGTCCTTTGTAGTCGGTTGGAACAATTCTTCTTGAGGGTGTGGCGTTTGGCTGGAATTGGCAGAACCTGTAAGAAAGTGATTAGGGGTTATAGGTTCATCGGTCGGGTTGTCTAGAGCAATATGTGTCAGAGGTCGGCAATGTTCTCAGCTTCACACATCAAACTATAAAGTACATCTTCTTTCTAGTTTCTGCTCGACAATACTTTTACAATAGCCCGCTTAAAGCTACGGACCAACCGCTCCCAACATTCTCCTGCATGTGGATTAAACGGTCAAGTTCCTGAACTTGTTTTCTCAGTTCGCTTTCAGCTCCAACCAAATTAGTTCCATTGTCTAAACGAATCCGTATTGGTATCCGTATTGGCGTACTGTTAAGCAAGTGAAGAGACAAATCTACCGCCATGAACTATTAAGAATGGGCCCATGTAGTCAATTTCCACGTAGGAAAAGGGACGTACATGCGGCGTCAGAAGTTGCCCCCTTTTCCGTTACGGCTAGACGAGCTCTTTGTGTTAGGAAATTCTACAATGGCGGGCAACTCGACGTACTTCCTCTCTGCAATGTGGTATATTGATATCATGATAAAGCTGTACAATCAGATTTGTCACAAAACTCCTTTGCGGTAATAATTTCGGGCGTCTAGTCCTTTCTGTTATAGCATATGCATTATTTATACGATCGTTCATGCGAATGATTCCTTGTTTATCCAAGATGGGAGACAAATTCCACAGCTTACTGCCTTTCTCTATTGGATTTTCACTTAAAAGTAATCTCCGCTCATCGTGATAGGCTATATCTTGAACATTGCGAATGTGTTTTCTCTCTGCTTCCTCAATCTCAAATACTTCAAGGAAGCTTTGATGTGTCACCCTGCGATGACATAAGCGGTATATCCACGCCAGAATCCTAACCAGTTTCGTAAATGATGAGAACCTTTCCAAAATTACCTTGACTTCATCATTTATGGATTTCTCCGACTCATATGCTGTGGCTCCATTGACTAAAAATAAGAACTTCGGACGCAATTCCAAATCTGTGCTACAAATGTCAGCGTCTTCTCCGTAACGATCATAAATAATTTTTAGTAAGAATCTCGGACCCGTCAACCAGGATGAATCTCGTTTGGTTTTAAGTTTGGCACCAAAATCTGCAGGATTCTGTTTGCTAGGTACCCAGTGCCAATCGTTGATATTAGAGCCGTCTAATACTTTGTCAACACTATGCCCCACATATAGGTTGTACTTGCGACGATCAAGTTATATCCAAGCCAAAACCGTTTATGAGTCGGACCACATGAAGATTCGTTGAGGGATCACATCATGTCCATCCAAAATAAATTTTCGGAGTCGAGTCGCTATTACTGCAGCTTGCAGCTCTAGCCTCGGTACCGTAGATAGTTTCATAGGAGCACACTTGGTTATACCCATTATAAAGGCTAATCTCCATCCAGTTTCCGTCCTTAAGCGCCAGTATCCCACTGCTGTGTAGCTCAGCCATTCAATTACAAAAATTCAGCTCCGTAGCGTCTAGGAACTTTTATATGGGTGACTTCACTGATGCTCTGGAGCCAACACTTCCATTGGCCATAATCTTCGTTCTCAGTTAGCTGATCCCAACCAGTTTTATTTTGCCATATGTATTGGAGAAGCAACTTTGCAATTAGGGAGTACTTAGCGAGAATACCAAATAGATCGAACACAGACATGACTACTCCTAAAATTCTCGTTTAGTTGGGATTCTTGAATATGCAAACAGTGCCTCATAAATTTTTCGAAATGATACCAAGAATCCAAAATCATCGCTGCTTATAAAACAGAACACA
The DNA here is from genome assembly GCA_035044965.1 of Lordiphosa andalusiaca. Taxonomy (NCBI): domain Eukaryota; kingdom Metazoa; phylum Arthropoda; class Insecta; order Diptera; family Drosophilidae; genus Lordiphosa; species Lordiphosa andalusiaca. Next base: position 17,126 of record JAWNNM010001217.1, on the reverse strand, counting down.
CCTAATACCTTCTCATAGTATAAGGAGTTATCCCTATCAAGACTTATGTTGTCACTGGCATCCCCACCTTTTGCAAATATGCTGTTGAAAGTTTTTGAGTGGGACAGAAACTTTCTTAACTCGAATCCTCCACGGCGATGTATATTAACTATCTCTTTCGTGACCTTTACAGCTTCGTTTTCAGATGAGAAACAGTGAACGAGGTCATCCACATAATGGTTTCTGATTATATCATCTGCGGCATCTGGGAATTGTTTTGAGCGGAGGCGGGTGAACACTTTGCTCCAAATGTCATCACCTGCATCTCAAATACCACATATTCTCGATTGGACTTTTCCTCCATGGTATACGCTGTGCGTAGAGATCCTTCGGCCGTATCTTGACCTGGTGATACATTTCTGCTTTATCAGCAAATACTCTAACACGTATCAGTCTGAATAAAATAAGCACATCGGTTAAAAATTGATTCACGTCAGGACCACTAATCAACGTCGAGTTCAATGACACTCCCTCAGCTTCAGCTGCTACGTCAAAAACCAACCCTGAGTTTGTCTGGTTTATTGGGGTTTATAACTCCAAAATGAGGAAGGAACCAGTGCCTTTGGGTTTTGCCTCCATGTCTCCACTAGTTAGTTGCCTAATGTATCCTTTATCTTCATACGCAGACTTGCTGTTCCTTTCAAAGAATTCTGGTTCTCGCTTAAACTTTCTAGCTAAAGCCAACTGATTTTTAATCCGGTTAGTCCGGTAAAACTACTTTATCTGTAATCCACAGAAGACCTGTCTCAAAACGTTCACCAACCCGTTTGGTCGTGTCTAGTTGTAATTGGTTCGATCTTGTTGTTTCTCGACTTTCAACATGGTTCTTCCAGTTCAGCATTCTCTATGTAGTCGTGCACCAATTGGTCGATGTATTCATCGTTGCTTTCTCTTACCAGATGAACGCCCTTCAGTTCTTTGCTAGATATAGACTCTCCATGACTTTGGCCATAAACGATCCATCCCAACTTGATGACTGCAACAGCTGGCCCATTCCATCCTACTACTTGCCTATTCTTAGGAACAAGTAAATGTACGTTGTCTAGTCCAATAAGCAAATCTGGTACTGCGTCTGTGTACCCTTTAAGTGGAATATTCTTTATATGGCGATATTTAGAACTTAGCTCAATCAAATTTATGGTCTGCTTCGGCAGCTGTAAATCCTTCAGATGGATAGATCGAAAACCCTTCAGTTCATAAACCTAATCGTCATTCTCATCTGATACGTCAAACTGACCCACCAACTCAGTAACTTTCTTATCTCCAAACCATTGTAGTGTCAAATTTTTCTTTGGTCCTTTTAGCTTTAAAAGGTCTGCCAAGCTTTTATTTATTAGTGTAACAGACGATCCCTCATCCAAAAATGCGTGACACTTTACTTTTCTTCTATTCGCATGCAGTTTAACAGTCAAGATTTTAAAGAGAAACTTGGAACTCTTTGCATGCGTTGTAAACGCCTGGTTTTTGCTAGAGACATTAATCTAAGAATTTTTAATGACCTTGTGAAGTAAGTTGTGAACACGTTTGCCATTTGTCTCACATTGATGACTTATTTTACAGTCTTAACTTCGATGCCCACTTTTAAGACAGTTAAAGCGGAGCCTTTTTTCTTATGCAAGCTGCCATCTTTTTTCTTCCACCCCCAGAGATCGCTTCAATCAGGAGATTTGTCTTATCAATTTGAATCTCATTCATTCTCAATATTTCCATCTGGAATGTTGCATTTGTCTGATATTCGTTTGTGGAAATTCTTTCATTTGACGCCAAATTTCCCACATTGTCCCAGACACAAGTGATTCTCCTCGGTCGGAACTATTTTGTGCGCCGCCCGCCACTATTGAGGTATCTACATTTGCGGCCGCACCATCAACAGGTTTTCTTTCGGTGCGACTCAAAGCAGCTTTAGCTCTGGTCAACACCATCAGACAAAAAAAACCTTCCCCAAATCAACAATCAATAGGCTCTCACCAATAGCTGCCACATGCCAATACTACTTTCTACCTCCAAGTAGTTCGAATTCAGATTCCAAGAATTTCGCCATGTGTGTGAATATGTTAGAATTTTATCAGCCAGTCATCAACACACACATACACCTTCTTCTTCGCCTTCAGTCACTGGCCCGTGTCCTTCCCTTAAGTTAGAGCGAGATGACAATATGGGCAATATCTGGTGCTCTGCAGTCGTGCAGATCAGTTTCCACCCTCAACACAAGTCTCAGCTCGTCCTCTTGGGGTGTCCGACGCTCCATTAGTACAGCCTGCACCAAGAATCCACGCCCGTCTTCATGCAAGTTATCAAGAAATTAGCTGTTCTTGCCTCAAGGAAGCGAAATAAAAGATATTGAATCCAAACGGGAAGATATGTGGATAAAACAACTTCAGCTTATCGATGTGTGTAATGCGAAGGTTTGTGAGAAGTTTTATTTCCCATGAAGTAATGACAATTACAAAAATGAACCAAAATAAAGTAGATACTTACGCTTCGTTTCTCTCCGCCGCTTTTCAAAGACTAACTCATATTCATTTTTATAATCGATAACTTATATCCAACGTGACCGTATTTAACATGAATTGAATTAATATAAAAATGGGAGCATGGGAACGAAACAATATCTCAGCCCAATTCAAATAAAGCGGTTACCTATCTAACTAAGGCGGCAGTTACAAATTAAAAGTTACATTCAAAATCAAGCGGAATCCTACGCAACAGAACGCTAAGGGCTGTTATGATATAAATGTTAAAATGGTTTTGGCAACACACCCCTACAAGGTCTACAGGTGAACACTGTTCAATAAACGAACATCCTCATGACAATACTTCCGACTTACGTACTTCTCCTCTTCTTTTTATGCTCTGTACCAGATAATACAAAGAGTATATTAAGTTTGTGCTGGATTTTAAGAACGAGTAGTCTTGATATTGATACGAATTGGGATTGTCTCCTGGTCAATTTAAAAAATAGAAAAAATTAATCTTCGGCTCTGCCGAAGTTTGTATACCCTTGCACGCTTTTTAACTTATTTTACAGACATATCCACTTAAAGCAAACAAGTTTTTCTCAATAAGACTACTTTTATGATTCTACTTTTGTATGACAGCTATACTATATAGATGTCCGATTTCTACCAAATTTTGGAGAATCATGGAGAACCATTAAAAACTAGTGAATACGAAGTTTGGAGGTGTTTGCATTAAAGACAAAGACTAGTTCACTAGAACTAGTTTTTAGATCCAACGGCAGCTACATGTTAAAGTTATCCGATCCGGCCGGTTCCGACAAATGAGCAGCGTATTTTTACCAGAAGACTTCGTGCAAACTTTGGTGGCGGTAGCTTTAAAACTGACGGAGGAGATTGCATAGAAACAGACGGACGGACAGACGGACATGTCTATTTGGAATCAGCTCGTCATGCTGATCATGAATATATATACTTTATGTGGTCGGAAATGCTCCCTTCTATGCGCTACAAAAATCTGGACAATTTCAATATACCCTCTGCAAGGGTATAAAATTGAATCTTATGCTGCTGTAGCCATCCGAGTTTTGGTGACGTTGGCGGTATTAGTGAGTGCAGTCTTCAAGGTCCCAAGTTCGAGTCCAAGTAAGGGTATGTAAAAATTAAAATATAAATAAAACAAGAAAGCTAATCTAACTTCGCCTGTGCCGGAGTTGTTATACCCTTGCAAGTGCTCGCTTAAATATTTTCAAAAATAATGTTTTTTATATCGTTCGTATGGGAGCTATATGATATGGCCATCTGGCTTGGACAAAAATTTTAAGAATTGGGTAAAAGCACGTAAATTAATTACAAAATTACAGGATGCTACCAATAAAAGTGAAAAATTAGAGCAGTAAAAGCAGAGTTTTGAGAATATTTTTAATGGCTAGTCACTTTACAGCTGGCGCCAATAGGCGGGTGAAGGTGAGCAGGTGTATAAGTTTTCAAAGAAAAAATTTATTCAGTAGATCGTAGAGGCAGAATCGAAGGCATTGCCGGGCCATAATAATATCAACAACGTCAGCTGAATTTTTGTGAATTAGCAAAAGCTGCATAATCAAGGATATCTTAACTTACCGAATGCTTCTAGTATGGTATTGGCTTCCAAAATTTGTTGTTGGACCCATGTGGAAACGTTGGAAGTGATTGAACACAAATACTGCAATATAAATTTGGTAGATTCTGTTTTTCCAGCGCCCGATTCTCCAGATATTACGCACGACTAAAAATGGAAAAACCAAATTTTGTAATTATAAATAATAACTAGCATATAAACCGACGCGCTTCGCCGCTGTCACAATAATCATTATGAACCTATTAGTAATAAATATCAAATCAGTATATCAGTATATAGACCTAAACTACTAAATATCACAATACACACAAATAGCCCGGAGGGGTTCGCGCTGTCATAATCAGTATAGACCAAATAAATATCAATATAGCCTTTATTATCCGATTCACGTTTTAGTTTGGAGACATTATCGTTACAAGCCGTGTTTCAAGTCAATCGGCTGAACAATCGTTATACATAGGTACTCAGAGAATAATAAGTTTTGTGAAAAACTTTGTAACAGCCAGGGCTTATTGAGTATTTTCTTGATCAGAATCAACAGCCGAGTCGTATAGCCATGTCCGTATGTATAGCCATGTCCGGAATCAAAACTGCCGACGTCAACGCCCATCTGCTCGGTGGGAGATATTGAGAAGTCCGTGAAGACGCTCACTGTCAAACTCGTCGAAGCATACAAAACCTCGTGTAAGCTCACAGTTACAAAAAGGAGAACCAGACCCCCCTGGTGGACCCCAGAACTGAAAGAGCAGAGGTAGGACGTCCAGGAATGCTTCAAACTCGCCAAACAAGCGGATGAAGTGATCATCTGGGAGGAATTTAAGATAAGACTTCGCTTAATCAAAAAAGAAGTAAAGAAGGCAAAGCAACATTCACGGTGAACCTTCTGCTCCAGCATAGAGAAGGTCTCGAAAGCAGCCAGACTCAGGAAGCTGCATTGAAAGCAGCCACCTATGCAGGGTCAACAAAAAACGGACGAAGGTCACTGGAAAGCAAGATACGAGCCAGATACGCTTCAGGACTTAAACACTCAACAAACTAACATCCCAACCAACTTAGTCACTCCAGGAAAAGTCCGATGGGAGATCGACTCGTTCTCGAGCTACAAGTCCCCCGGACTGGATGGCATAATTCCCGCCATGCTAAAAACGACCAACGGTTTAGTCGGACTATGGCTACAGTCCATTTTTGAAGCCTGCCTGGGGTGGGGCTATGTACCTGTGACCTGGAGGACCGAGTTGTGTTCCTACCCAAAGCGGGGAAATGCAGTCACGTGCAGCCAAAAGACGACAGGCCCATTAGCCTCACTTCATTCCTGCTTAAAACAATGGAAAAATTACTTGATCTCCACATAAGAGAAGGCATGAACCTGACCTTGGAGAACAACCAACACGCAATCACGAAATGGAAATCGGTGGAAACAGCGCTACACTCCCTATTTCACGGAGGCGGAGGAGTCTCCACGGAGGCGATAATGCGCAGCCTAATAGCTGTATCAATACTTAAGGCTTTGGACTCGTGGATATACAACCTGCTGAGCTACAGAAGAGTACAAGCCGAGTGGGGTACCACAACCATGACGAAGGAGGCACACGGCGGCACGCCTCAAGGCGAAGTACTGTCACCCTATCTATGGAACCTTGTCGTTAACAAACTGCTAACAAAATTTCGCATTAAAGCACCCAAGCTAATCGCATATGCCGACGACATAAGCATAATTATCATGAGAAAATGTCCATCGACTCTCAGCTCAATCATGGACTCTACACTCAAAGAGATACTAAAATAGGCCACAGAAGCCGGACTTAATATTAATGCGGAGAAGACGGACCTCATTCTCTTTACCAAGAGATTCAAGGTACCGCCATGGATTTCACCAACGATAAATGGAATATAGCTAACGCCAAAAAATAACGTTAAATTCCTTGGAGCAGTAATCGATAGAAAACTGTTATGGAAGCCGAATGTGGAAGAAAGAATGAAGAAGGCGACCAACGCACTATATGCATCCCAGAAGATGCTGAGTAGCACTTGGGGCCTATCACCAAGTCTGATGCATTGGCTTTTAATTTCTGTAATACGACCGATAATGCTACACAGTTTACTAGTTTGGTGGCAAGCCATGGAGAAAACCAGTTACCTAAAGCTGAAGGAGAAGACCCAGCAACAGGCACTGGTCTGTATTACGGGGGCGCTGAGGTCCACTCCAACCAAAGCATTATATCACATCTTAGGTGTCAATCCTCTGGACATCCAAGCACGCCTTCTGGCACAAAAGACCGCTCAACGTCTATGTGCGACAGGCACCATGGCGCTACAATGCTATGGACACAGCATAGTTGGTAGAGAGATCAATAGTAGCACGGACTACATTATCCCAAAGATCAACTCAATATGCACATCAGCGCTATTGGGACCAGAAGACTGGCGTACAGGATTGTCTCAAGAAGCAAGGCACTTCTTTACAGACGGCTCAAAAATTGACCTAGGAGTCGGAGCCGCCGTATACTGTGCAGAGCCTGAAATAAAGCTCTCATACAAACTGTCAAACCACTGCACCATATTCCTGGCGAAAGTCTTCGCAATAAGGAGCAGCGGAGTTGGTGGAAATTCTCGCTCCATACAACCAATTAAATATATACGTGGACAGCCAAACGGCAATCAAGGCAATGCAAGGTCACTCCATCAACTCCAGAAATGTCCTGGAGAGCAGGGAAGCATTTGATTCCCTCAGAATCTTCAGAAAGGTGCAAATCTACTGGACTCCCAACCACCGGGGCATCGATGGCAGACAGTCTTGCAAAAGCCGGAGTCGTACTCGGCCAAGAAGAAACACAAAACATACCTATCTCCATAGATAGCAGGAGATAGCAGAGAAAGAAGCAGAGGTAAGGTGGGAAATCACCAGCGGATGCAGAATCTCTCAAATTATGTGCAAGACAAGAGACAAAAAACTTACGCACTATCTGCTACAGCTCCAGAGAAGAAAATGTAGACTGCTCATTGGCATATTAACGGGAAACTGCCTAGCAGCCGCTCATGCGATAAAGCTAGGCATAACAACAGAGGACACCTGCAGGAAATGTATGGAACCTGGAGTCGCAGAAACTCTTGAACATCTCAGATTAAAAATTCTGCACACCCCACGGTTCTCTTCGTTGGAGGAAGCGTCCAAGAGGCCCCCAAAACAATTATTGGCATTTGCCAAAACGTCAAAAATCCTCCTGGACTTCTAAGTCAAACGTACCCAAATAATCAACCGGCCTCATTAAGGACCCTAAGGTCTATGTGTAACCCCATCTGGGGTCAGCCGGAACTACCTACCAACGTTTTATGGTTTCTGGTGTGAGACGGTCACCAGTCAGTCAGGTTGAACAACTTTATATATATAGATTAAGAAAAACTTTATTAAGCTCTTCCGCAACTTGTGCACAGTGCACACTAGGACAGAATGAATGAGAGATTAAGTTTAAGTCGGTCTTGCCCGACTTAAATATACCTGTTACTGAGGTAAATTAATGAGTTATAGTCTTTCCTTATTTTAATTTACCAGCCAATAGCATTAATGCAAGCACTTCATCATTATATTTATTAGCAAACAGCGCATGATGCTCTAAAAAGTAGGCAACTTTAATATAACTAGTATTTCTCTGCCATTTATTCCGATGTGTTCCAGAAATCTCTAGAGATTTTGGGGTCAGTTGTTTTTTAAAACAACCAAGAAAAATGTCGGTGTTCCTGAAATGTTGGAGTTTTTATTTTTCGGAGTAAAGCTCGGAGTTGCATGACGCGAGTGGCTAAAAACCGCTGACTCGCTGTCTGACTAGCCATTGCGTTGTTACTGCCACGATACTGTTGTAGGTTTCATAAATAAGTAGAATAAATGTTCGCTTACAATTTTTTAAATTTTTAACAAATTGCTTAAAGGTTGTAGTTTGAGATGCGCTGAATTATAAAACTTTAAATTTATTTATAGCATTCAAACTTAATTACTTCGCAAGAAAATTGAAAAAGTTGTTAAGCGAAATAATTAAATTATATGGACAATCCTGTTTGTGTACATATGGGTGGAAGTTATTACTGCTAGTATTTATAAGTTTAATATACAAATATAAATTGACAATTTCAGTGGCTGCATTAAATGCTTTGGAAGTTGCAAGGAGAAGGAGTTTGACGATAGAAAAATTCGCAGTAGGAACCTCAGAAATGCGTCCAATCTTCTTTCGAATTCTGATTTGTTTATTTTGTAATAATTAAACAAATTAAAAATGCGTCTTACATTTTTCATAGCTAGTCACTTTTTTCTTCTTCTTAGTTACATATTCCCACAAATTAAAACTTATCGATAGGTTTTTTCGATACTTCATTCAATTACCGTCTTAAATCATACATACTTTATTAAAATGCTAATTTATCCACATAATCTTGTTCTATTATACTTCATTTTAGCGTAAAAAGTATAAACTTTGAAAAGAAAATTAATACTCCTAATATTTTTTGCTATATTATGAATAAGTTGGCAGGCTTGCTAAAAATTTCTTTCTGGTGCTCGCTGACTTTCGCTGTGTTTTGCCTGAATATATTTCTATTTTAATTTTTATTACCAATCAACCAATTGTCGGTGTTCCTGAAACCTCTTTTGTTGGTTTTCAAACGTTGCAATTTTGTGGCGACATTTGGTAAATTTTTTTGCAAGTTTTGAGTCGAATAAAATAATGAGGATCCTATCTTGAATGCCTAACTAATCGAATTGCATTAATTTTATTCAAGATTTCATGAGTTTTAAGTAATAAAAATTTATTTATAAATACATTCAAGCAAAACAACTCAAAAGTCAGCGAGCAGCAGAACGCAACTTTTGGCAAACCTGCCAACTTATTCAAAATTTAGCAAACAAATTTTCGGAGTGTTAATTTTCTGTTCAAAGTTTATACCTTTTACGCTAAAATGAAGTATAAATAGAACAAGAGTATGTGGATAAATAAGCATATTATTGAAGTATGAATTAAGAAGGTAGTTCAATGTATGATTTAAGAAGGTAATTTAATGAAGTATCGAAAAAAAAACTATCGATAACTATCGGAAAACTATCGATAAATATCGATAACTATCGAAAAACTATCGATAAGTTTTTATTTGTGGGAATGTGATACTAAGAAGAAGAAGAAAGTGATCAGCTGTGCTAAATGTAAGTACGCATTTTTAATTTGTTTAATTATAAAATATTATACATATCAGAAATCGAAAGAAGATTGGACGCATTTCTGAGGTTCTAACTGCTAATTTTTCTATCGTCAAACTTCTTCTCTTTGCATTTTCCAAAGCATTCAATGTAGCCACTGACATTGTCAATTTATATTTGTATATTAAACATATAAATACTAGCAGTTATAACTTCCACCCACATGTACACAAACAGGGTTGTCCATATAATTTAATTATTTCGCTGAACAACTTTTTAAATTTTTTTTGCGAATTAATTAAGTTTGAATGCTATAAATAAATTTAAAGTTTTACATTTCAGCGCATCTCAAACTATAACCTTTAAGCAATGTGTTAAAAATTTAAAAAATTGTAAGCGAACATTTTTTCTACTTATTTATGAAACCTACAACCCTATCGTGGCAGTAACAACGCAATAGCTAGTCAGGCAGGCAGTCAGCTATTTTTTGCCACTCGCTTTAAGCAACTCCGAACTTTACAATTAATCCAACACTGCTTTTAACCGCTCAATCAAAGGAATTTGGGATTTGATAAAATGTGCAGCCCTGTCCATGATACAATTTAAAGGGTAGGGCGGATCTGACATTGTGCTCTCAGTTCAGTCCACATTTTTTAGTCTGTTGCAATCACTCGTTTTGAAAGGTTGTCACACGCTGCTCTATTCGATTGACGACGGTTAATTTTAGGGGTGAGTTTTTGTGTGCACAGCTTACTTTGTTGTTGCTGATGTTGATGTACATACATCAATTTTTTGAGTGCCCCTCAGTTACTAATTATAAAATTATGCTTGATTAATAGATAGGGATCATGTCAAGCTATTGTTGCTGCGTATGTCGAGTTAAAGTCTCAAACATTGCCATAAGACGTACTCCCCAAGATGACGAAGGACGAAACGCCTAATCGACTTTTTCAAATAGAAACTCAGTAACTCTAACTAAACGGCCTTTTGGAAAAGCCCAATGGCAAACGGCGTCTGCCATTTCAAAAAGTAATATGTGCCAGTAACAATTCGTTGGTCCAACTGCATGCCTATTTGTTTCACATTTTTTTGTATATGCACATTAGGAACCTGAATAATAGGTCAAAACTACATAAGCAAAAGCAGAGACTGATAGATAATAGAAAATATTTGAAAATATTATTATAAATATTAAAATAAAAGAAAAATTGTTTTCAATTTCTAGCTGTTTCAATTAATAATGTTATTCCTGAAAGTGATTTAGATTTGATTTAGATTAGTTTTAGATTTCGCTGATCAGCTGTTCACAGCTGCTCCATACAAATTGTCAAGTGTGCCCAGAGTAAGTGAGAAATTGACGGTCATACTAATTGATTTTAAATAATCAACTTTGAGGCTGATTAAAATTTGGTTTAGATTTTATTTCGTTTTGGTGTGACCGTACTCTTCATTTTGGTGTTTTTGCTCACATTCTGCAGCGACTTTAATATGGAAAAAGTGGGTATGTCTTTCAAGTTTTAATAATTAAATAACTATTTATTTCAATTAAGAAATCAGCTGAGCCTCTTTTGAAGAGAAGAAGAACCTGCAGCCTAAAGTGGACGGAAACAAACGTGCAAAGCACACTGCCAGCTGTTCACCGAAATCTAAATCAAATCAGTGCGCAAAAAAGGTCGCTCCGTCAACTGATTTAGGCTTATCTCCCACAGTTTTGAAGATGGTGTGTACCTACTGGACATCTTTAGTAATCAGGATTATTTACCAATCCGCCAAAGTATTGGCAAAGATCGGATGAACGGTAGTCGAGCTATGAGAAAAAAAATGCTTGGTGGCACCGACCGCAGCTGCGATGGGCGGCACTTCACACACCTTAACACAATCTTTGGGAGGTACAGAGTGTATTTTAGTAGGTCTTGATTGACTTTATAACTCGTTTATCTTAATTGTAGCCCATTACGATACGAAAAGTTTCTTCTTAAAAACGGGAAGCTCTATTTTGATTTTATACCCATGGTTTTATGGACAAACCTTCTTAGATTTCATAGAAGTTTACGGATTTGACACCCGCTTTGTCGCGAAACAGATCCAATCTAATGTAAGCCCTACCTTTCATAATTGTATGAAAGAAAAAAATTGTATGCATAATTGTATGTATCATCATAATTGTATCATCAAAACTATTCTAACCAAAAAAAACCCTTCTGTTTGAGTTTCAAAATATCCAAAAGTGAAAAATAAATGTAAAATAAAGAAAGTGAAAGAAAAGTAATTAATTAAATGCTTGGCTGACCAATCCCGCTTAGCAATACCTACTGGCCAAACTCCCATTCTAACCTTATGGTGCCCCATATCATATCCTAGTTTATCTCTGGCTGATGTACTTGGAGTTCTCCAGTCAAAACCACGAGTGCGGGCCTCAAAAGCTCAACACACTGAACAATTTTTTGAACATTAATTTTAGGAAGTTCTGAGCCTGAATTGAATAAATGGACTATAATTAAAATATGTAGCTTATTAAACTCTGTACCGTAGGTACACAGAGTATTATAAGTTTGTGCAAAAGTATGTAACAGCCAGAAGGAATCTCCTACCCTATAAAGTATATATATTCTTGATCAGCATTGTAACGAACCTTTGCAGCTGGGCGTAGCTCAAGGGTGCTTGGGGATCGCTTCAACAAATTTGTATTGAAGAATTGCCAGAAATAAGAAGACAAACGTTTAAATGTACTTAAGTCTAAATTTGGAATTGGTGTAAATCACTTATTAATATGACTTAGGCTTAGCTCACAATTCGCGTTACACTATAGGTCTTATCCTTTACGTTCGCCCGATCGCGCTTGCACACGCAACGACTCGCTCAGTTCCTAGTGCTCCTCTCTGCTTCGCCGTGCTAATCGCTCCGACCGTTCGCAGAATGCTACGCACTCCACACTGACTTCCGCTGACCTACTTGCAAATTGTCGTCGACCAAGATCGCTTCGACTTCTCGCACTATTCGGTCTTTCGCCTTCTCGGTTCACGTGTCTGCACTCGCACTTAGGTTCACTATGTTTACTTCCGCTCCGCGCACTTGTAGATTACCGAGATTACCAAGATGTGTGCTTGTAGACTCCGTTACAAGTCCCAAACGGGGCCTTCCGCTGCTGCTGTGGTAACCCGGTCTATGGCTGCTGTCATTCCAACGGGACTTCCGCTGCTTCCGTGCTGCCTAGCAACACACATTGTTCCCTCGCCGCCTTCTAGAACATTTGATCCCGTTCGCCTCTCCGCCAATCACAGCTCGCCGCGTCATCTCGCTCGCTGCTTGGTTGAAGCAGGGCCTTTGCTTCTCCAGCCACGGCCTTCTGCTCTCCAACTCTCCACTATCGTCACCTCTCTTTCACCATTCCAAGAGAGAGCTTTGCCCAATTCGCCGTGACTACCCTGTAATCATCGGCCTGTGAGGAATTACTCCTCACAGCATCAACAGCCGAGTCATGTCCGTGTGTCCGTATGAACGCACAGATATCAGAGATGGTAAGAGATAGACGTTCGACGTGTATGGGACATATGCTTCTTATGTCTGCAGGCAAATCAAGTTTACTTTCAATTTTGGCCGGGACTCCGCAATTTAGAAAAACGTCATATCTTCCAAAGTTTTAAATATAGATGGTTCGTTCCTTCTGTACATATTTAGTAGTAAGGATAACTTATCGAACAGCCAAATGAATGGTGAAGATCGGATGAACGGTTGTCGAGTTATGATTAAAATACTTTTCGCTGCTGCAGCGCAGTTGCAGCGTTGCTTTCAGCCGCTACTGTAGCATCAAAATTTATGCTGAGCGTATTATTTCGTTGGTACAGAGTATGTTATAGTTTGGCTTGACCGACTTTCTTTCTTGATTTTTTACCTAAACAGCTGAAATGTGGACTATAAGGTACAAAATTAGCCAACAAATTTTGGGTTATTCTAAACCTTAAGTCTAGGACCATTTTCTTAAAAATGTTTGCCGTGTATAGTAGACATGCAAATATTTGTGCATCTTCAGGTTTGATTTGGTAACTTTACTTGAACGTGTCTGTTTTTTCCGTGTTTAACAATCCAGTAAACTATTCACGCCACGTTGGTTCTTTCCATGGTTTTTATACCCGTGGTTTTTATACCCGTAGAGTAAAAATGGTATACTAAAGTCGTGCAAATATATGTAACAGGCAGAAGGCAGCATCTCCGATATCATAAAGTATATATATTCTTCATCGGCATCAACAGGCGAGTCGATATAACCATGTCCGTCTGTATGAACACCTAGATCTCAGAGACTAGAAGAGCTAGAGCAACCAAATTTTAGCTAACATGCTAGTATTGTCTGCCGGCAGATGAAATTTGATTCAAATTTTGGCCAAGCCCCCTCCCGCCCCCGCAATTAAAAATGTTGAATATCTCAAAAAATTTGTAAGCTATCGAGCTTCGATATTGCAGTATGGTGCATGTGGCCAATATGTACAATCTCAGGTCAGGAAGCGAGCAGACGTCCACTGGAAAATCTCAAAGTGCCTCGAAAAATCAACGCGAATTAAATGAAACGACAAAGGGGATACCGAGCGGCAACCGCCATGGATTACTAAGCAAAATTCGGAGTACGGGTGAGCTGGCTAGGGCTTTGTTGAACAAGAGAGTAGGGATCTAACACAAGTGCGGTTAGGGAAAATATAGGAAAGAAATTGAATAAAATTGTGTAACTTGTCTGATATCTGAAACCGAAACGTGAATATTTCGGGAGGAAACGCAATCCGACGGCAATCTTCTCCAGACCAGTGATCCTAACTCTCCCCAATTGGCCAACGACCATTCCTTACACGTTTTCGAGAAGGAACTCTGCGTGTGCGGCGTGATTTTGGAACACATTGGCATTTTTCCAGTGCGTCACCCTTGGGTTTTCCGCGGTGACACTCTGACGAAAAGCTGGGTCGAGTTGGGTGATTTTGCGGCTGGGATAAAGGCTGGTCGGCGGAATGGCGAGGTGAAGAAGCGCTGTTGTGGTCGTAATCAGAAGGGGAGGGGGAACAACCTGTCTTCTCTATCCCAGAGACCTAGCATTAAAATAATTTTTGCTGTAGGAGACCTTGGCTATACTGAAATTCTTACCTTGGCCAAGAAACATCCTTACAAACCAAAGCGAAAATACATGGTGTCTCGACTCGGGAGAGACATCGCACATGTGTTGTTTTTTAGGAATTAGATGACCTTTAATATTCGCTGCGCCTATTTTTGTGACAACCATTTTAAATTTTGAGATCTCTCTTCACTCTTCACAGCGTATTTGTTTGTAAACGCACCGTTTGCTTCCCACTGAACCACAGTTACTGATTACGCATGGCACAGGTTTGGGAGCGCCTTAGAGCTCGCCTAGCTAAAACGCTGTTTTGTTATCTTAATTAAGTCGCGTTTCCAACGCAGCACGTCTCAATTTTCACATGTGCATTGTATCACAAATAAAATTATAACCTCAACCGGGAATGGAATTAATACAGTCCACTTATTTCGAACCAAACTTACATTTTGGTCCTTCGAGCCGGATCAGGGACAGGACCAACAAGGATTCCAGCCTAATTGTAGCATTAAATTGAATTTGTGATAATTGGTTTCGTTCGCCGGTACATAAAAGTTACGTAATGGACATGAAGCGAGTTCTTCAACAACGTGGGTTTTGTAAGGCGCAAATCAGGCTGGCTTACAATAACGCGGCCAAGGCCATCGGGGCCAATGAATCGGAAGAACACCTTGGAGCATCGTCTATATCGATTAAAAGCAAGTTTTGAGCTTTCGGTGGAGCTGACAGAAGAGCTATGCCGTTACCAGTATGATCCCGACTTTGTCGATCCCAATATCGATATTGGCGAGTATGAGGAGAAACATTACGAGACATATAGCTAGCTAGCTTGCTAGCAGTGGCTACAAAAGGAATAAGGGCACGTGAGGCCAACCCAGCTCCAGCAGGGGGATAGCAACTCGATCGTCTGATGCCTGACCAAGCTCATTTATTGGAATCTCTTTCTGGGAAGGATTAAAATCCCAACATTTGCTGGTAACTAAGAAGACTGGCTTCCATTTAGCGACTTGTTCTTAGGTTCGGTGGACAAGCAATCGGCCTTAAGCAAGTGCCAGTAATTTCACTACCTCAAATCTTATCCGAGTGGCGAGGCTCTGGGTCTATTAAAACACATAGCAGTTACCAACGACAACTTCGACAAGGCATGGGAGAGGCTAGAGCAACGCTACAACAAACAATCTTTAATCATTTGTTCGTATATAAATAATTTTTTTAAGTTAGCCAGCGAAAGTGGGCCCAAGTGGTCACGTTACGGAAGCTTGCTGATGGTGCTGATGAGACTATTCGCAGGTTGAGTGCATTAAATTGTGAGCAGCGCGATCCATGGCTGATACACATTTTATGACTTACAAAATTTATCAACCAAGGAAGAAGTGACCATTGACAATTTCTTCGCTTTTCTTACTGGTCGTTGTGACGCCCTGCAATCACGCCAGGCATCAACACCACGCAGCACGATTAGTCGACGCCAAGCTGCCGGTTATGACACCACTGTGCAGAAACCAGCTGATATCAATATCCATTTTGCGATTACGGTCACGCTATTAATAGCTGCTCGAAGTTTCGAGAGCTTGATGTCAATTCGTAAACCAAATCAAATTTTGTTTTAATTGCCTTAGTGGAAAACACATAGTCAAGAATTGTAGCTCCAACTTTAATTGTCGCCTCTGCAAGGCGTGGCACCACACTTTTGTTCTTCTTGATCAACCACACGCTTCTCATGGACATAGTCACCAAACACAGAGTACCGAAGCCAGCATTCTCTTAATCATCACACTTTGGAAACTTCTTTCGTCAACACTACTCAGACACTATTGCCAACTATTCTAGCTACTGTGATCGACGCATGGGGTAATAGGACTAACTGTCGGACAGGTTCAACCGTAACATTTCATACAACGAATTGGTGTTCCATTAACACAAGACCAAATCTCAGTTGCAGGTCTTGCCGCTAATAGTGCTGGAGTCACTAGAGGGCGCGCCACGTCAACCGACTCTGTTGAAGTCACTGCGTTAATCATGAGTGTTGTAACGAGCCCTTCTGACCCGTATACCTGTGCAGGCTTTGCTCAGGGCTGTCGAGATTCGTTCCAACAAATTTATATTGGACTTGCAATAACAACACAGTGTGGTTTATGCTAGGATGCACCAGGAGTCTGGTTCACTTTATTTTGTTCGATATCACTAACTTAATCTTCGATTTACAATGGTTGATCCTATCTGAGGTATCCTTGCTACGTCGCAAGGTCCGCTTCCTAACTAGCTGTTTCGCTATTCTCGCAGAGTATCTTTGGCTAAGGATACGCCGTGCCTCACAGAGCAATCGCTCACTCGCCGGCCTCCTTTAATCGCACAACACTCCACGTTCTTCCCTACTATTGTCCTTTCAAGGACCCGCAGGATACGCTGGCTTATCGCTCACTGTCCTCGCTGACCGTACGTTCAGCCCACAGTCTACGCTTGCGCTCAGCTTCCTGCTCTGATCTTTCCGCAAAGGATCACGCCACTATGTTCCACGTTGTTCCGTCGCTTTTCGTTGCTCGCACTTCTGACTCGCGTATTCGTTTCGCACTCGATTTAATTCCGGTTCACACTGACTGCTTTCCTTCTGAAAGCGACGTCTTAAATAGCCCTCCTGGGCTGTCTGCTGCTGTCTCCTGTCTCCTTCCAGCACATTCGAGGCTCGCCGCTTCCCAACGGTACTTCTCGCTGCCTAGCAACAGCGCTCGAAGGCCGAGTCGT
>JAWNNM010001191.1:0-136627 GCA_035044965.1 Lordiphosa andalusiaca | reverse complement strand
TCGGTTAATATTTTATAAGTTCTCATAATTTTTGTCAAATTATAAGGACTAATGATTTCGATAAATGCATTTTGAAATGTTAAGAAATAGGATTCGCTTTCGAAATATATGACATTGTTCTTGGTACATACAGTGAACTGTCCGAGAATATACAAAAAAAAACGACATAATGTGCAAATGAAAACAAACACAAACCTAAATGAACAGCTAAAAAAAATGAATAATTAACCAGACAACAACAGCAGCAGCAACAGCGACAAAAAAAAGGAACACACAACAACACAGAATATTGATGGCAGAGGAGCCCAACCTTCGAGACAGCTGTTCCTATTGAAAATAGGGAATTGCCGACGTTGCAAGAGGCCTTGCAGGCAAGTCCAGCCGATGGACCACGACCACTCACAATAGCTGAGTACCGGGCTCGACACGACGGCTTCCGTCAGTATTGTCTTCAGTTCCCCAAACAATCAAGTATTTCGTTGGTAGAAGTGTGAAGATATGGTTTTTTGACAAAAGACACTAATAACACCATGAGGCAGATGTCTCATATCTTACTTTGTGCACTTTGTATGTAACTCATTTGATAATTGCCTTGATTAAACAGCAATTTTTTGTAATATGTGCTTTAATTTTGTTAATAAAAATGGTTTTTCCTATTAAAAAATGCAAGCTGTTTTGATCTTTGGCTAGGCAAGTGACAGGATGATTGTAATATGTATGAATAGAATCAGACTATCGGACAGACAGACATAGTTAAGTTCACTCGCATCGTAAATTTGATGAATATAAGTACGTATGGTTGTGCTTCCTTCTTTGCGTTACATACATCAGACCTGACTGCCCTCTGCAATGAATACAAACTCATGAAAATACGTCTTTAAAGTGACTTCACTGGGAAGATTTCTATGTTTTTTCTATTTTAATAATCTGGTGAAAGGGCGCCGCAAATGGATGCTGTCCTACTATTTACAGAAGACTTAATATATAATATTTGCCAAGAAATTGAAAGTGGTCTCGTCCTCAAATATCTCATTTTTGTCATACTTGAATTTCATAGAGTAGGTCATTGTCATCAATCATTGCTTTGGAATCTTTCAAGAATTATCGACAAAGTAAAATGTCATAATTTTGGGAAAAATTATGTAAATAGTACCTCTGATGGGTTGGGCAAAGTTTGCTTGGTTTTAGAGTTACGCTTTGTTTTAGTTTTACAACGCCATGTATGGTGTGAACATCAAGTTTATTGTTTTTGATTGGAAAATTTAAATAATTTCTACTCATTATATTAATAGACGATCCTGAGTCTGTTATGCACTTTATCAGTTTATTGTTGGAAGTTAGGTTTATGTAAGGGTTTCTTTTTCCGTATCTGTGTCCGAGGCTGCTTGAACAAAATGTTCGGTGGTATCCATTTTTTGATGACCACTTGCACTTTCGCGCTGCATTTTAACCGGAGGGTTTGGAGCAGAAGAATGGGCTTTTTTTTGTTAGGTAATTTATGGGATTTTAATGCCTACCATGATTTAACTTTTGTTTGAACTCCTGATGTATTTGCTGGTTGTTTTCAGCAGGAATCTGATTTGTCTGATAAGAATTTGGTTGGGGTTGGTTAGATCTTCGTTGATAATTTCCCTTATTACCTCGACGATTGTCATAAGATTTTCTGTTGTCGTTACCTTTAGAGGTTGACTATTTGAAGGGTATAATTCATTATTTGTGAATATCTTAGTTGAGAAGATTACAATCTTAAAAGGACCCAATATTAGAAGGTTCGTTGTGTTTGGAAGATTAAAGAAAATTCGAATCTTGAACTGATGTTGTCGCTTAGCAAACCTCGGCTAGGAGCTTTTGGAGAGTGAAGTTCAAAAGCTTTTCTCTCTTTTTCTCATTTCGATATTTGAGAGGAGATTTCATCAGCCTTAATTTGAGCCGCGTGGGCAGTTTGCTCGTGGTAGCAATAACGATTGGGGGACGGATGTTAATGTCTTGGTTTTTATGCGTATGCTTGCTGAGTCGCCCTAATTGGTATTGTCACCAAAAAATAGGATTCTTATTACAATTGCCTTTTCTGTGGCGGATGTTTGGATTTTTATTTGGGGGATATTTGGTTACTAAGCACGTATGGTGCTTGATTATTGTAAATGTGTCAGATTGGTGGATATGTCACTATTTGTATGTATTTGTGTAGGTTCACTTGTCTATTTACCGGGATCAAACTTCCGTCTTCAATAGACTCATTGATTTATTGAAATATTTTGGACTTGTTACCTTATGAGGGAAGCTGGCGAAATGCCCTTTGCAATGATGACAGCATCCCATGTATCCAGCAACAACAACACACGCAATGGGTCTAAGCTATAATTACCAAATATTAAATACCTTCTTTTATTACGATATTTCTTTTAAAAGGGAGAAGTAGTGAGCCCACATACACTTTATATAAATAACACAGACGGACTTTTCATCATGAAAAAGGTACTTTCTCATGCTTACTTTTCACTTGATAAGGCATGCCAAAACCTGAGTTTTGCAATGGAAACGCAGAAAAACTCAGGGGTTTCAACCGTTTCCGTTTATGTGACGTCATCAGCCTTCGGGTTCTTTACTTTCTTAGTACTCCAGATGTACTGACTTTGTATAACGTAGGTGGGAAGACATGAGACGTTCGCTGACAAACCCCTAAGTTTTTCATGTTTTCGAATGAAATTGTAGACTTTTAGCCTTACAAATACCTGAGAAAATAACGTGTGAGTTTTTCATGCTATTTGAAGTACTAATTTCTTGCAAATAAATCATGTACTGACAATTTAAGTGAAATTTCATGACACTAGATGTAATGATTTTTCTCAACACATGATGCTAAGTCCGACTGGGAAGTTCTAATGTGCTGTCCTCACTACAACTGCATTTACGCATTTTGGGCAAAACGTAAATTTTTCCCCCTACGAATGAAGTAGGCCACTTGAGATGGCAGAAATGTACATTTTGGGAGAATGTAGTCGCATTACTCGCTATCTATTCGATTGTTCGATAGTTTTTATTCGATAGTCGACGAACATGGTGCTCATCACTATTAATAAAACAAGAAAGAAAGTCGGTCAAGCCCGACTATAACATACTCTGTACCAACGAAATTATACATCTATCTTTAAAACTGTGGGAGATATGACGTTTTTTCTAAATTGCGGGGGCGGCAGGGGGCGTTGCCAAAATTGAAAATAAACTTGATCTACCTGCAAAAGAAGCATATGTCCCATACATGTCAAACCTCTATCTCTTACAATCTCTGAGATCTGTGCGTTCATACGGACAGACGGACATGACGCACATGACTCGGCTGTTGATGCTAATCAAGAATGTATATATACTTTATGGGGTCGGATATGCTTTTTTCTTGATGTTAGATACTTTTGCACAAACTTATAATACTCTATGTACCTACGGTACAGATAAAAAAATAAAAATAACTGAATTTGATGCGGACAATATGTCGGAAGACACCAAAGCACTGAGGGAATCCTAACTTTTGGATTCCCAGCACATACTTAACAACCTTCTCCTGTGTCATGTAATTTGGTGGCAAAAACTTATTTGCCAACTGGATGATGACTTCTCGGCAGAAGTCTTTCAAAATGATCCTACCATTGTATGTGAACTACCGAACAATCTTCCAACTGTTCGGTATTTTGCGGATGAGCCCAACGTATAAAACGCATTGGCAATGCTTTTGTCCAGTGGTATAGCCAGTCCTTTTCTTGCCAGCCTGGACAACTTAGCCACCAAAATATTCAATGTGCTTCCCTCACACCAAAAGCTCTCCTTGCAGAACTCGCTTGAGTTTTGGGGTACATCCTTTTCCCAAAAGGTTCCATAATTCATGAATTTCGCCGCTTGTTTTCCATGAGCATGCTGGAATATATGGACATGGAAGCACGCCAGACTCTCGCCAACAAGAAATATTCTGAGTCAATCTTCGAAATAATTTCCAATCTATTATCCATTATCAATTTGTATATTTCACTGCCAGTCAGTTTGTTAATTGTAAACAAAGAACATATGTTCTGAAAATGCAAATGCAGAAGCAACACAATGAGGACAGCAAACTACATTTTCAGTGATGATAACTTTTTTGAAAATGCGCTTCGGTGAGGAAGACATAAGTTTTAGCCTCTGCTTACATGTGTGCCCACATACATAATAACATTCTAAAAGAACCTGACGCTTTGTGTGTTTCCTCTATAATTTCAGCCTCCAGTCTCAAATCTTTGGAATGATATACTCCTATGGACTTCCCCGCCAAATCCTCCAACTCGTAGGCGTTGTTGCCCACGGGTCGCATCACCTGGCATCGCACAAACTTGGGCGCAAACTTGGCATTGTAGTTCTGGGAATAGTTGCTCAAACTGAAGTTACGCCGAAATATTTTATAACGCTTACCACTCTGCTCATATGCGTTATGCAACTTGTTGGTGATCATCTCTCGGATTCTTTCCCGCTTGCATCGTGTCTTCAGAGTAGCCATTTCGTGATCTGTCATCGACTGCAACTTCCGAGCCAACTTATAGTTGGAACCGTTGAGGTACAAGTGATGGCCGGTTCAGAACCGGTTTGCATCCCTGATTTATACCAAAATTAGCATTTAAATTGAATTTTAAATAGAAATATGACATTTGTATTGCACCACCTTAACAAGGCAGCAGTAACTCAGCAGAAATATTTGATTGTGAGGGAGTACTTATTAAAAAACAACGCCCCTAGCTACAATAATATATCTGGGGATTAAGCTACTAGGAAACCTAACAACAGGCAGCACTGTGTGGGGCCAAGTGCTCGGAGAGAACAGAAAAATGTGCTTGTATGAGTGAGTGAAAGTCTGCAGTGTATTTACTTGCCATTAAGTGCTCACTGATTGAGGGCCGATTTCACATCTTCCTTGGAGCTATCAGTCAAATAAACTATCAAAATCTAAGCTTATCTGACACATATCAGCTATCTAGAAGATGAGAAAGCGGACCTAAGAAGACACAAGCTGGATTAAAAGAAATACAAAAAGGTTCGGCCCAACTCAACTTCCTTCACAGAAATTGTGAGGACTTGAGTTGAAGTCTCACAGCGGGGGAAAGGGTTAAGAATAAGTTTATTTATACCTATAATAAATTATTAAGTGTAAGATATGTATATCTAAAACTAATGTTAAAAATTTTGTTAATTACCAAATGTAAGCTTAGACGTAGGGGAAGGAATGCCGGCCACATAAGAGTTAAGATGTGCGGCGAATTGGGCTGCAAGGGCTGAAGGGAGAAGTGGAGAGCGAAGCATGGCTTACCGTTGCTGAGCGCACTAGAGGGGAGAGAGTTCCCGTTAGAATGGAGCGCTAGAAAGAGACAGCAGGAGGGCGAATGTGTGTGGTCGCACTTACACCAACGGAAATTTCCACTGGGCTGGACGCGCATGGCAACAACGGTACTCATGTAGCTGCAAAAACCGCGCATGGCAGCAACGGGACTTGTGAAACTAAAGCAGATCCAATGCGCAGCTTAGCCGAGTCTTGGAAGGCATATAAAAGGGACTCGCGGCTGGGGACATTCCGTGAGAGTTCGAAGCAGAGTGCGAGTCATTTTAACCCGAGTGGCAGTCCCCAGTGCGTGGTTTCTAAGCGAGTGCGAATCACCAACGCGAGTGAGAGCAAGCAAAAAAATCATCGAGGGAAAACCACCAGGAGCCAAGGAGCAGAGTGAGTGCTTGAACCAAACGTAACCAATTGAGCTGTGCGAAGAGACACCAAGGGTCGGCGAATCTGTGTGGCTTAACTAGTGAGCCAGACGGATCGTGCTGCCAGCAGGAAACGGTGCAAGTTCCACCAGCCCAGAGAGACCTAGAAAGCTACCGGAAAGAAGCCGTGCGGTACTAAACGAGAGCCGACGAGTTGTGCGACTTTGCCAACGTGTTAGGGCGAATCGTGGTGCCAGCGGTGTCCGTAGCCATACTAGACAAGCCGTCGGAGTAGATTTAAGGTTTAGACGAAGCCACTTTAGCGTATAAGCCAGTAAGCTAAGTCCTAGTCATTACGACATCGAGATTTGTCGTGGGATTTTAAGGCCAATAAATCAACAGAAAAACGTATACACAAACGGTCTTATTATTCCAATTACCAACTCCGTACTTATAAATTTGTTGGAGCGATCCACGACTGCCCTGAGCGGAAGCCAGCAGATTAAAAGGTTCGTTACAACTGGCGCCCAACGTGGTTTTGGTATTGGAAAATATTGACAGAAAGGTAGAGTACAGCAGAAAATTTTAAATCAAAATGGTACGATCGTGGGTTTATAACCTCAAAAAAGAGAAACTCATGAAATATGCACGAGAGATCGGCATAGAGATAGAGGGTACTCTGGATGAAATGACAAAAGTTTTTGGAGAGTGGGTCCAGAATATGGAACAAGATTTTATAATAGGGCCCCAGATTGATGAAATGGGCTAATAAATCATCCCCCACCGGGTCAGAGATTTTTCGGTTATCCTTTTAGTTTTACTTTAATATATTTTTAATTTGTATTTATTTATTTTTGGTCACTCTTCCATTTTGTCTTTAGTAATAGTTTTATTCCTTTATTTCTCTCTGTATTTGTAAGCCTGCTTTTTCTTATTCTTTTTTTTTACCTCTTTACATCTCTTCAGGCCTGTTCCTGGCTTTACATTAGTGGTATTCCTGAAAATGATTTACTTTCGATTTTGATTTCGTGAAAGCAAATCAAAAGCAGTTGACGGAACGACCCTGATTTTATTTTAATTTGCTTTCGTTTGGCGCAAAATTAAACAAAGGCGCGAAAGCAAATAGTGCCGAATGAAATTGTGAACTGACTGTACAGCTGTTCATGAAAATACAAAAGCAAAGATAACCAAAATGGCGAATAAGAGTTTCTGTCCATTTAAATGCGCTAGCACGCTTATGCTTTGATGTCGCTTCGTATTTAAGTTTAATAGCAGAAAAACACAAAAAACTTACAAAGTTTTCCATATTGAGATCAAACTTAAAGGTAAACAAGCACCAAGTGCGACCGCATTCGTTGATGAGAACGGTCACGCTAAAACACAATCAGAACGAAATCAGCCTCGAAGCTGATTTCGTGAAAGCAATTAGTATTACCCTACTTTCCATACCTATTCTGGGCACACTGCAAATTTTGTATGGAGCTGTCGTGATCAGCTGATACACGAAATCGAAAGCAAATCACTTTCAGGAATACCACTATTATTTATTAAACTTCAAATGAAATTAAAATCTATCGATTTTGCGTTCGCTGTTGTGGTATTCGACTTGAAATTTGAAAGTTTCAGTTCCAAATTGTTTTTCTTTTAACAACTCGTTGAACTTACTTGGATGAAACAATCAAAATACAAACTCTGCAATAGCTTAATATAGCTGTTTAATATCTCGCTTTATTTTAATAGCAAAATAAACTATAGTTAGCAATTTTTATACCAGTTACTCGTAGAGTAAAAAGGGTATACTAATGTCGTGCAAATGTATGTAACAGGAAGAAGGAAGCATCTCCGATATCATAAAGTATATATATTCTTTATCAGCATGAACAGCCGAGTCGATATAACCATGTCCGTCTGTCCGTTAGTCCGTCCGTCTGCCCGTCTGTTCGTCCGTCCATCTGTCTGTCTGTATGAACGCGAGAGCCCCAAATTTTTACACGAAGGTAGATTTATGCTGTACGCAGATCAAGTTTGTTTCAGATTTGAAAAATTCCACCCCGTCCCCCTTTTATCCCCAAAAGACCCAGACCTCCTCTAGAAATCCTAGACCTAAATAGCCGTTAGATCCAACATTTTTAAGATAGGGCCTCGTGGGATAGTATACATAGAGCTAGGCCCAATATCTATCTGTTCTGGAAAGTACAATCAGATCGGACAAAAAACACCGGAGTTATAAGCGAAACAGTTGAAAAAGTGTTTGGGATGATAATTTTGTTACATTCATCTTCAAAAATTCAAAAACAAATAAATAAAATCAAATGAACAGGGTATTTTGAGGTCGGGAAACTCGACTGAAGCGCCCTTGTTTTTGTATGCCTCCTTAGTAAATAAGCCTTTTTATAAAGTGTTTACAAATTTGTTGACAGCCTTTGTTTGTCGACTATTAATAAATAATAATAATACTTTTTTATTTTAATATTCAATTCTTTCAGTAGCTCTCGACTATTTCGACCTAAGACGCTGACTGAAGCTGCCGTATCTAGCAACACTGTCACTACTTTTCCTCAAATCGTAACCTCTGCAAATGGACGAGGATCTACCTCTGCGCTCCGCCTTACCGCTCCTGCCACTTGTTTCCTATTCAATTTTCTCTGCCGGAACCAATCGCGGGCTTTCGCCCGGTAATCCCGCGCATGCCTTCGATTTGTCGTTCCGCAAGAATCCTCTCCCGTACCACCAGGTAAACTCTCATCCGTTCTTCTGCCGGTAAGAATCTAATTTTATTATAATTATTATTTGAACTAATTTGCATTTTTTCTTTTCTAGGGATTCGCCGTCTACTTCTGCACTGGTGTCATCCTTGAGCGCGTATCCCCCGCCTTGACTGCGCTCTACCGTGCGTTTCCCGTACAATTAATGCAATCGGGACTGAAGACATCTGGCTTGCCGCAGCGGTAGATGTGGATTCGCCTTTCTTTGGCTTTGCAGCCGCGAAATACGTGATCCGGTTGGCCAAAGTTCCAGCAACTTAGTATCGATTTTGACATTAGGAGTGCTTCCTCCACCGCGTTCGATTCGTTTTCATCTTCGGACTCAGCGTTGAGCTCGTTGACTCGGTGATTGACAGGAAATTTTGGAGCAGCTCTGTAGGCTGGGCGAGATTCGCGTCTTCCAAAACTTGCTTCGACTTCTAAACATTCCTCGAGCTATTCTTCCACATTGTGTACCCGCAACGCATACACGTATCTCGCGATTTCTTCGCCTAATCCCTTTTTACTGATTTTAATCATTTTGGCCTCTGATAGACGCTTTGCCAATCGCGATTCCTCCACGGTCTCTCCAGGACAATGTCTACGCTCTTGCAGAGAACTCAATCGTTCGAATTCACCTCCTTGCCCACGAAGTCGAGTCACCAGCTCCTCTTTCAATTCCTCCCAAGTCTCGGGCGGATTTTCTCGTACATGCTGCCAGTACCACTGGGAAGCTTGTCCTTTCACGAGGTGGTAAAAGTTTTGCAGAACATCATCCCAGGAGCATCTACTCTGTCTTCTCAAGAACTCCACCCGGAATACGAAATCTTTCAGACATTTTGTTGGTACCGCCATGGAAATAATTGGGGTCATCATCTCGATGTTGTTCTCTGCGTTCTACTTCTGGACTGTCTCGATGGTCGTTTCGCCGCTCTGATATGGTTGCTGAACTTAACCTCGATTCGTCTCTTCTAGGAGGTTTAGGTGGTGCCTGAGTCACTGGACTTTGCTGATCACTTGGTTTCTCCGATTGTGAGCGTTTTGTAATGGCTTCTCTATTCGTGTTAGGTGCCGAGCTCACTCCTTCCGGGTGTAGGTGGCCTGCCATCCTCGCGTTGTTCGGCTCAGCTTGATTCTGTACACTGGCCTGAATTGCTGCTGCACTCTGCCGTAACGGCACCACGAGATCGTTGATGGCCCTCATCATCTCAAGAAAACCCTTCTTGATCTCTTCCTGAAGCCCTCGGCTCAACGTATCCGACTGGGACCCGCGATAAGTATCGTGAGCTTGTGCCACTGCAACGTTAATGGCCGAGGCTAGCTCAGACGATATCTGCGGCTGTGCCGCTCCCTCCCAACTATCATCCTGCCGTTGATCGGTCCCACTCATCTCCTCGGTACCAAGTTCTTCTCCTTGTTGGGGAGTTGGCGGAGGAGTCCTCATTAACGCACCCCTCAATGGAGCCCTAGGCCGTAAATTATGTCCCTGGCTTTGATCACCGGGCATTTTAGCAGGCTACCCTAACTTCTATTCTTAACGAGAGCGTATGTTAAAGTCGGCTCTGCCCGACGTCGAAATATCCGTTACTCAAGGCAATAAGTGTTTAATGACCTCATGCGGCTCAGATAAGTATGCAACGTTTCTATAAATCTGCCATTTATTATCCGATTTTTATGACAATTTGTGAGATTGTACATATTGGCCACATGCACTGTACTTCAAAATCTAATTCAAATAGTTGGAGATATTCAACATTTTATATTGCGGAGGCGGGAAGGGGCGTGGTCAAAATTTGAAACAAACTTGATATGCCTACAGACAATACTAGCTTACATCTAAAATTCGGTTGCTTTAACTCTTCTAGTCTCTGAAATCTAGGTGTTCATACAGACGGACGGAAGGACGGACAGACGGACACGGCTATATCGACTCGGCTGTTGATGCTGATGAAGAATATATATACTTTATGATATCGGAGATGCTTCCTTCTTCCTGTTACATACATTTGCACGACATTAGTATACCCTTTTTACTCTACAAGTAACTGGTATAAAAATTGCTAACTATAGTTTATTTTGACGATAATTACAACTATTTCATAATATTTATTTCAGTTTCTTAATACTCAATTCTAACTGCTACACACCTTCAAATTTCTCCTGAAACACTGGATGATATCAATTCAACAATAAATCAACACAATCATTTACAATAAGTGGAAGAAGGATGACTCTGACCGGAGCCGAACCATTATACGGTTTTCTGCGCATCTTGTTGTCTCATATTTTTGGTGCGAAAGACATCGACTACTTCTATCTTCTTCAAGGAAGAAGGAGAGTCGAGGTCTCTCACCATTAATATTCTCTGTTTCTACTTCTTGGCTCGGATCCAGTCAACCGGATCGTATTTGGTTCCGGAATGCATCCCATTTCCAACTTTAGTTCGCATGTGCCGTTCAAGAACCGGCTTCCCAAGGGAAACGTACTAACCTACTGACTGGATCTTCAAGCGAAAGTAAATCTTTCTGTTTATGCCGCAAAGTATGCTGCACAACAGGCTGGCTCATATCCACCACCCGAGCTTTGACACTTTAGCATAAGCTTAGCATAGGCTAGAATTAAGCTCGCTGTATAAAGTTAGTTGAAAAAAGAAAGTGAATAGACATACACGTACATGAAGCCGCCCACTTGAAATAAACACATACGAAAAACCACAAACTCAAAATAGTGTTAAATCCAAAACGGAGAAACAAGCAGACAATAAGAATAATCCGCCCCGCTACAAACATTGGTCCTACGAGCCGAATAAAAGTTTGGAAATACAAGAAATATTTCCGCCAACCCGCTCGCCACAGTTTGCATCGGTGGATATTTTTTACTCTACAAAACTCCCAGCTAAGTACTAAATTTTGTGCCCCTAATTCAAAA
The DNA here is from genome assembly GCA_035044965.1 of Lordiphosa andalusiaca. Lineage (NCBI taxonomy): Eukaryota > Metazoa > Arthropoda > Insecta > Diptera > Drosophilidae > Lordiphosa > Lordiphosa andalusiaca. The sequence continues at coordinate 125,243 of JAWNNM010001191.1, read as the reverse complement.
ACAAAGTTTAAAGGAAAAGAAGTGAAGAAAATTATTAAATTGAGAAAAATCGCCATCTTTATTTGGATTGGTAATAACATACGTACATACATACATCAATTTTTTATCCGCCAAAAGGGCAATATCCAACCATCCATACGTTCATCCACATACACACACAGTTACCAAACAAGTGTCCAAATATAAATTAACAAAACAAAGCAAACCTCCTCCAAAATTAAAAAGTTTATGTTGTGCCATCCACTTACTGCAAGTTTTATAAGTTCGTCCACATATACAGTAAGTCAAGAAAGTGTTTTTAGACATGACAAATACTCACATTTTTAACTTGTTTTGTACAAAAAAGGAGCTTTCTCTTAATGATGAAATTGTGTTTTTATTTTATTTTGATTGTTTATGGTTCTTAGAACTAGATGCAAGAAAAAGTAACCAAATCCATCTAGTTTTAACATTTCAAGAAATCTAAAACAATTAAAATCTCTATTATTTAGTGTCAAGAAAGTGTTTTTACAATGTGTAAAAACTCAAATACTGTCAGCACAGGAGCTCAAATGATAAATTAAATATTGATTCTAAATTATATGCATACACATATAAAAAATAAAAATACACTCCATTCACTCCTATTGAATTTTTGGGTTCCACTAAAAGCGGTACATCTTAATTGTTCCGATCCCACAGTTCCAGTCATTTCTAAACCGTTTGAGTCAATTAAATAAAGAAAAATATTTATTTGGTTTTCGTCATCGGTTGATAAATTACGAAACTGCTAAAATATATTTAACAAAAATAACGTTCCAATTACATCGTTCCACTTCTGTTCATTTCGTTGCCTGTGTCCAATTCACATATCGTTTGTCTGTATCCATCCATGTTAACTGATGTCAGCTGTTCGTAACTTACTGAAAGGTCAGCATAGAAGATCAGGATCTCTTTCAAGTTCGAGCAGAAATCCTTCGCCTTCCGTAGTAAAGAAACCTCCTAAGACCACCGAACCCGAAAGAAAAGCGGTTCAAGCCCCACTAGTCCCAAATCCTTCGACTAAAACTCGAGCAATCGTTCAAAAAATTTCCGATTTGAGAAAAATGGCTTTAAATGACTTCATTGCAGCAACTGATCGTCTCAGTCAATTCGAAGCAAGATTCGCATCTCCAACCAACTCAAAAGTGTCGATTTCATCTCTTAAAATCCGTCGAGATCAGGTGAAAACCTTATGGGAAAAGGTAGATCAAGAGTATGAGCGCTGTTCCAAAGCTCTCATTCAAGATGATGACAACTCCAATAGCCAAGCCATTCAATCCATGCATGCAAAGTGCAACCACTGCTATTCGGTGTATGAACGATGTGCAGCAAGCCTCAATGATCAAATTGAGAGCGTTTCGGCTGGCAATATTGCTGCCGCGCCTAATTTTCAGTCTAGAGGCTGCAATCTTCCTCCAGTGGAAAAACAAGTTATTAGTGGTGACTATCGTAAATGGCCTACATTCAGAGATATCTTTACGGCGGTCTACATAAATAATCCTAGATTGACTCCTGTCGAAAGGTTATTCCATCTGAACTCCAAAACAAGTGGCGAAGCAAAGGCAATCGTTTCCAAAGCGCCGTTAACTAATGATGGTTTCGCCTCAGCGTGGAAAGCACTGACTGATAGATTCGAAAATAAGCGGTTGTTAGTCAATAGCCAGCTTAAGATCCTTTTCAATCTCCAGCCAATTTCCCACGAATCTGGAGTCGCTGTGCAAGAACTCCAAAACATCATTCAAGGGTGCTTAACGGCTCTTGAGCTTTCGAATATAAGCATTCAGAATTGGGATTGCCTTCTAGTTTTTTTGTGTTCGTCAAAATTGCAAAAAACTTACCCTTTCGCTGTGGGAGCAATCTTTAAAAATAAATCCGATGTGCCCTCATGGGACGAAATGAACACGTTTTTACTGGAACGCTATAGTATTTTAGAGGCGATAGAAGATGTGCATGCAAGCATCTTTCCAGCTTACTCGAAAGGAACCACCATCAAAAAGGGTTAGTTCCTTCGAGACTAAGGTCAACGTACGGACGCAGTCCGTGCAAGCTTTGCTCAAAGGAGAACCATCCAGTGCGTCTGTGCCCACGGTTCCTCCAAATGTCCATAAACGAGAGAGCTAATTATATAAAGCAGCAAAAACTATCTTTGAACTGTTTTGCTAGAGGGCATCAAGTCAAAGACTGCACCAGTGCTCACAGCTGTTTTACGTGCAAAGGTCGCGACAACACGCTTTTGCATCGTGGTGGCCCCCCTCCAGTGTCCTCTACATCAGTTCCCTCTACTTCCCGTCCTCAAGATCAAACTATACAGTCCACTTCTTCCTCCAATGTTCACAATTATTTCACTTATTATTTCAATTATTTGGGCACTTCTTACAAAGCACGTGCACTGATTGACTCCGGATTTGAGGCCACGTTTATCTCAGAACGGATGTTTAATCTTATTAAGCCTCCATTCCATCCTGTTCAAGCTCAAGTGTCTTGCTTGAACCAAGCTGTCGCAGCCAAGCCAAAGAAGTTATGCCACTTTAACATTGGCTCTCCAATTAAGCCGAGGATCCAAATAGAGACTTAGGCCTTTGTACTTATGTGGCTCTACCTTCTACCTTTCGCTTCCGATGATGAAATTGAAGAAGCCTGCCCTTATTGTCAAGTCCTCAGTAGTGCGATGTCAATCCCTCGGATGATGAAAACGACATGATGGATATTGAGAAGTATAATTTTAGGATTAAATTGAACGGTCTGCTGTGCGGCGCCTCCAAGTTGGTTCCCGTGTTCTTTGGCATCTACAAGCTGCGTATTATGTGCGTCAACAAGGATTATGAAATGTCAATTTTTGTTCCTTCAGGACAAAATTAAAAATTTAGTACAGTCCAACAAAATATAAAATGGCAGATGTTAAGTTAAAATCAGGGATGCAAGCCGGTTCTGAACCGAACCGGTTTTGAATCGAACCAAACCGCTTATTCCAGCCGGTGAACCAAACCGCAAACCGAACCGGCTTCCTTTCAGAATTTCTGAACCGAACCGAAAACCACAAATAAAAACGGTTCGGTTCGGTTCAGTTCTCTAACTGAAATCATGCCTAAATTCAACTAAGGTCATGACTTAGTAAGACATGTCAGAGTAAAATTCATAGCTAAAATTCATAAAAATGATGTCATGAATTCAGGACCAGCCTTTTCATTTCAGAGCTGATTCAGCTATGATTCAGTTCTGAGCCTAACTTAAGGGATATGATAAATAGAATAATTTAGATGCATAGTACAAATTCTTTTCTAGCAGACATTCTCAATTTTTGAGAGTATTCATCTCGTCGACATAATAAGCATTGGACATTCGAAGGATTTTAAAGATATTTAAATGGATTATAAGAATCAAATTTCAAAAGTGTTCGACAAGTCACATTACTACAACAATCATAATATTTCATTATGTGCCTTTGTGAACCACTGAACCGAACCGAAACCGCGGTTCAGTTAGCTCCAAAAACCATGTAATGAACCGAACCGGCGGTTCAGAAACTGTATGAACCACTGAACCGAACCAGAAGAAGATCGTCGTGGCTAATTTTGCAGATATAATAATAACGAATTCTACGCTTGTATTCAATTTCCGAAAACCTTTAACAAGTTCCTTGCTGCTGCCAAAACCAATAAACAACTCAGCTGTTTTCTTAACTCTTAACGCATAACGCAACCTTGTGCTAATGTGAACACCTATTCTGCGTTATTGTGTCGATAACGATTTCGATAGCAATCTCAGTGTAGAGTAAATGTTGCATTATAGTCTCTGAGCTCGACTCGTTCATGCGGCATATAGCCCGCATGGCTATATCGAATTGACTGTTCACGCTGATCAAGAATATATATACAGGGTTGCCCAAATTCGACGGACCCATGTTTTTTTTTTAAAAATCAAAGAAAAAAAGACAAATTTGGCGGTTGGCAATCTTAATCATTTAATTTGTTCCAAGAAGATTTGTTTACATCAATTTTTGAATATGATATCTCTCAAATGGCCGCCTCTGGCGTTGATGGCGTATTGTGCCCTTTTTGCAGCATTTTCCATCGTTTTCGCCAACATTTCGGCCGGAATAGCGGCTATTTCTTCACGAATGTTGTCCTTGAGCTCTTCTACGGTCCTTGGCTTGTTAACGTAAACCTTTGACTTCAAATATCCCCACAAGAAGAAGTCAGGCGGCGTCAAATCAGGCGAACGCGGTGGCCAGTCCAAATCACCACTTTTCGACATCAAACGGCCCGGAAACAATTTCTTCAGAAAATCGATTGTTATGCGACTTGTGTGCGGTGGAGCGCCGTCTTGTTGAAACCAGAACTGCCTCATACGCTTTCGACGAATAATTGGCATCACAAAATTGGTCATCATGTCGCGATAACGCTCCTGGTTGATGGTAACAGCATGGCCATTTTCATTTTGGAAGAAAAACGGCCCAATGACCGTTTTCGCACTAACGCCGCACCAAACTGTGACTTTTTCGTCAAGAAGAGGCACTTCTTGAATCTCCTGATGATTTTCAGTGGCGTAAATACGGCAATTTTGCTTATTTACGGTCCCATTCAATGTGAAATGGGCTTCATCGGACATGATAATTTTGTTTTCACAATTGACTTGTTCTGTTGAATGTAAATTTCAACTATTTCAGAGCGCTCGCGTGGCGTGTATTGTTCCATGGTAAAAATCTGGACTGACGCTTCAAACGCGGTATGTCATTAAGCGATCTGACATCTCTGTCAAAAGTTATGGCGTTGCCAGATGGGTCCGTCGAATATGGACAACCCTGTACTTTATTGGGTCGGAAATGTTTCCTTCTCCCTATTACATACATTTTCAATGGGAACAGAATATAAAAATCTGTTTAGAGTTAATAATATCTGCTTGATTTTTATGCGGTTTGATTATGTTTTTCAGTAAAACCATATCTCCTTCTTGAATATCAATTTCTTTCGTTCCTGTGGCAGTATCGGCTCTCTCTTTTCCTCATTTGTTTATTAACCAGGTCTATATCCCTTTCTGTGGATTCTTCCCTGTTTCCAACAAGATCCTGAACTTCCGGAATTTTATATCTTATATTTCGACCGAACATAAGTTCCGTTGGAGACGATCCTGTGGTACCGTGCGGTGTAACGTTGTACATCATTACGTGACTAATTTCGTTTATTTGAACGCTATTTTGTGCTACTGAATCAGTAAACAATTTCCGGGCGACGAGGATTGAAATTCAAAAAGAAGAAAAGAATATTTTCTGTGTCCCTACCACCTCGCGTAAAAGAGCCCCAAGTGTGAGTAAAGTACCCTGAGAACCATTAAACATTTGCCGAGAGCTAAGCAGTACTTGTGCACAGGTATCCCGAAGGGGTAAATCGCTTACCAATGTAACACGCAGCTTATTGCAAATAACCAAAGAAACTGAAATACGTTTTTAGTAAAAATTATTTCCGGAGCGATGTTGCCTGCAGCAGCGAACAGTCTTTTGATCTAATCTCGACAACGGTTCATCAGATCTTCACCATTCCTTTGGAGGATCGATTAGTTCTCTTGATTACTAAATATGTCCAGAAGGACCCAACTATCTTAAAAACTGTAGGAGATATGACGTTTTTTCTAAAATGCGGGGGCGGAAGGGGGCGTGGCCAAAATTTAAAATAAACTTGATCTGCCTGCAGACATAAGAAGCATATGTCCCATACATGTCAAACCCTTATCTCTTACCATCTCTGAGATCTGTGCGTTCATTCGGACAGACAGACGGACATGGCTATATCGACTCGGCTGTTGATGCTGATCAAGAATATATATACTTTATGTTACATACTTTTGCACAGACTTATAATATTCTGTGTGTCTACGCTACAGAGTTTAAAAACAACAGTAAGTCCCAAGCGCATAAGTCAAAGCCCGTAAGCGGGTGCTGGGTGAGGAAACACCCTCGTGGGTGGGGCAACAACCACGTAAAAACACAACCATCAAAGCCAAGTGGATTCATCTTGCCCTTTTTAGTTCTGTCCCTATACTGTACCTGTATCCTGCCTCCTTTTCACCACCTCCTGTTCCTTATACAGGACGCGAATATTTATGAAAGTATGACATAAGCATACGAGCTTCTAATTGTTGGTTATCTTCCCTGAAACCCATCCCAGCCGACCAGAGAATAAAGCCGAAGCCGGTGCGTGCTCTGCCAGAAGTTAGCTACTATCTGTTTTATTAAGTTTAACGTTTATATGCTACAGATTTAATTTATTTTGGCGCTCAAAGTGGGACCCGCTTTTGGTGACCCCGACCATTAAATTATGAATAATCAGTCAGCACCATCTCCCGACTTAAAATCTTTGCCTTCCTTTCCAAATTTCGATCTATTGTTTGCTGGAATGATTATTTGTTTCAATTTAAACTATCTTGCCGCCCTCGCTGTAAAGCTAGATTATTTTCCTAATGGTGGATTGGTGAAATCGTTCACTACCCACGCAATTAATTCGTCTATGTTGCTAATTATGATGTTAACTTTAACTAGCTGGATCTACAGCGTCCCAGCGGCGCACAGCTAAATGTGTTCCTTCGAAAGAATGCAATACGCCTGACGGAAAAGTAATCAACCAAATATTTTCCTAAATTTTAGGGTGAATCGCCTTAGGACAGATTTCATAGAAGAATTTCTAATTTTCAGGGCGAATGCTTAATGAGTGTATAAAGGGATAGTGAACAGATTGCGAACAATCCGCATTTCAATTTTAAAAAAGTATTTCATATTTGTAATGGGAATCCGATGACGTTTGGGCTCCAGCATACATTTTGTATTGCAAGTAATGCAGTGCGCACCCCGCCTACAAAGCAGCTATATGAGCTATATGATATGGAAAAGTAAACCATACAGTCGTAAGTTACTATTTCCGTCATACTGTAGTCAAAGTAATGAAAGAGTTATCCATTATGTACTGACGGCTTGCGCCGCTGGGGTATCCTGAAAAATGGACAGTACTTATTTTGCAGTTAACCTTCCTTAGCTCTGCTGATCATGTTATAAGGTCTCTACCGGATTACAGAGTTTATTGGTGGCCTAAAGCAACGACCTGACCTGGAAGGAAATAGTACTGGATACTCGAATACGTCATTAGGCTATTGTAAAGTCATTGTGAACAATGCGAATTTGAATCCTCTTCCTACTTTCTACTGATGAGTTCGTTTCGCGATACTTTTATATGGAAGTATTTCATGGTTACAAAATTTTATTTCCTGTTGCTTGAACTACTATAATATTTTAGATATCATTTAGATTTCATATCATATTTGTAATCATTTATTTCATGTTGCTTGTTTTAATACTCGAGGCGGTGAAAAATCTGTCTGTCCTGTATGCCTCGCACGTTTGAAACCATCGATTCCGAATTTGGTCGATGGAAAGAAATTTTTCGGCTACCCGAGTTACTAATAGCTCAACAGAGAATATTGAACAAAACATGTTAAGTCCTGGGACTTAAAATTTGGAAATTTGTAGCTGTTGGCACTAAATGCGATCCATCTGTTGGAATGAAGAGCTAGTAAATGGTTCTGAAGCTACTACAAAAGCGTACTTGGCCTCAATTAAGCGCAGCTCTCAATGCTCAGTATAAGGATGGAAGAACTGAACAAGAGCCTCGTTCTGCAATACAAATCTTTTGAATCATTCTATGAATCTGTTTTGGCGTTGGCAGTTCCTATTATGAGTTGGAGAATTGTCAGTGCCGTTTCGTTGGGAAATACCATGCGAAGGATATAAAGCAATGAGATTCATTACATGGTAGTAATGTGGCAGTAATGTGTTTTCATCGGGCTCCGACTGTGATAAATTATTGTGCAAATCCTGCAACCAAACAAATAGTCAGCGGCTGCAGACAATTGCGAACGGACTCTGCTTACTGCTCCCTATAATATTTGGTTGAGACTCCATCCCCCGGCAGGCTGCAACTTTAATATTATTAGTGGTGGGACTGATCAGCTGATCCAATAAGTCTTAACATCAAAAAAGCTCCTGAACCACAACCAGGTGCATACTTTAAGGACGCGAAAGGAAACCCAGAGATGCGCGTGATTAGCTGAGAAAACTTTTCAGCAGTCACTTTGAAAAACAATGTTACGCTCACCACCCCAAATGGACAGCAATCAGAAAATGAATCGAGAATGTGCTACGCCTGCCAGTGCTATAGCCAGCTAAACGACGAAAACGCAGTGACCTGTCCCCAGACATTTCTCTATGCAATCTTATGTCTGCTCTGAACCAAAAGGTCGAAAGTTTTGATGCTTCAGCCACGAAGGAGGATATAGCTACTGTAAAAGTCCAGCTGAGCAGCGTAGCTTCCAATTTTGATATATTAAAAGAGGAAAATGAAACCCTTTAGCTTGAGATTTAACAACTGAGGAGTGATTGAGTATGGATCGTCGAGAGCTTAGCAGATTGGTTATGGGCTTGCAAATAGAAAACACAAATAAGGAAGAAGTGGAACATCTTTTGTATAATAAAATAAATATCCCAAATGCAGCCGTCGGGGAATCTCATATTCTGTACCACCGAAATAATAAAATATAATTGCTGGCAGATATGGAGACGTCAGCAATGACAGCCGATTGTAAAAGAATGAAAGAAAATTATCGGGAACATCTATGTACACAGACAAAGACCTCAGCAACAAAGTGAACATATATTGGTTATACTGGAACTAAAAAAGGAGTTAAAAACGAATATAAATGCATGTGGCAAGTGGATAAATTTTAACAGCAGCTGGTCCCTGGGCCACAAAAAATAGCAGTCGTGGAGCTAAAACGTACCAGGAAATGCAGCCAAAGATAAAAATATTGAGACTAGTAATAAGGATGTATGATTAAACGTTGTCTCGTATAATATTCATGGTCTAGAATTTGTGTATGTTCCCAATGTTCTTTAAATTTGGGAAATAGTTTGATATTTTTGTACTGATTGAAACACATTTTGTCATTGACAATAGCGATAGATTTGTGAAAATGTTTAGTAATTTGCATACGTATTGGAATCAAGCAGAGAAAAGAACAAGAATTGGAACAGCAAGCTGAGGAATGTTAGTCCGCGGCAAACGCCTTTCAAGGTTTGGAGTTTCGCATGAAATGTCAGAAGTAAATGGTATACAAATCCTGAAAGAACACTCTCAGCACTTAGATGTCGGTATGGGACTATTGTATTTATTTTTATTCCCTGTTCTCATTGAAAATGGCAAATTTTTAATGAAGGTAGACTTATGCTGTACGCAGATCAAATTTGTTACAGATTTGGAAAAGTGCGTAAAATGAAAAGTGAAATTTCTCAGAAAATCTAACATTTTTCATGTTTAAATCAATATTATGGTATCTTAGGAATCTAATAATGGTATCTTAGGAATCAATTCTAAACGATGGGCTTAGTTTTTCGTGATCTTTTTTTGTCTAAGTGTACTTAATGTGGCTACAGGAACCAAAAATGTGAACAAACCTCCTTCAACACACGTTTATGCAAATTTCGAATAAACCTGACGTGCTGGGGCAAAACGGACAATTTATTTGAATTCAGCAACCGAAATTACAGTAGGAACGCATGGTATTTTCTCTGGTTAAAAAGTGACCTTTGTTTTGTAAACTTGTGTAATTGTATATATAGATATTAATTGATATGGTGAGTACATAGTTAGTTCCTGAATTGTGTTGCACTACTTATATTTTTAAATGGGCTAGAGCCAACTCTAGCCACAACCGAACAGTATAAACAAAAATTGTTTCTCTGAGCTGGTTAGTTTGTGTCGTTCTGTTTATAAATTTATGGTTTTTGTTAAAGTGGCCAAACTAATTTTGATAGGATGGTATATTGGTATATCTTTTGCAGAAGTAGTAAGGATCTGTACCGAGTCCACGTTCTGAAGTCGAGGTCGTATATCTGCTGGGCGAAGTATGTTATGTGGTCTGTGTGTCTTCTATTATAGACATATCTAGCGATAATGTTGTAGCATAAATTAATGCCTCCTCTTAACATTTGGTGATCGTGAAAGTTATAGTGCTTAAATAATTATAAAATATTGTTTCGGTGGAAAAAGGCGCATACATTCACATTCACATTTTCGTTGGCATTGGTTGCCATTTTCGCCACACTCATTTTTTGAAGTGAATATTAAAAACTCTTTTTTTATTCAAAATGCGTGAAACGGATTCGAATGTAACCGCGCTCGCACCAAGTGATATTGACTTTTACAAGGCAAAGGCGCATTCGGTGTTACGGCAGCTTTTGGCCTTAGCTGCCGATCAGCTAGTACATTTTGATGATGCCGACGTGCAGGTGAGCCTGGATCTCATGGAGTGGTTGAGCAAGGGATACAATAGCGCGCAAACCCGCCCAGTTAAGTTGGATCTATTGGAGTAAGCTAGTGACTGGCGGTCAAATTTGTGGAAATTTACTGTGAGGTGAAATCCAAGCTGTCTCGTGAGCTGACCAGTGGACGAAAGGCTTCAATGGTCCATTTGTATAATATTTTGTGTGACGCCAAAGATAATATTTTTAAGGTGAGTATATTTTGTTGAAATGTGCACGATTCTTAGACCCCCAACTTGCGTTATATGGACGCAAAACGGCTGCATCTATGCCTGAATTGCTTACGGAAAGGCCACAGTTTGCAAGTCTGTGCATTGCAAAAATTGTCATCAGAAGCATCATTCGTTACTTCATATGGATACCAATTTCACTTCTACTACTGCTCAACCTGCTATCGCACCTACTTCGCAAAATTCTTCTCTCGTATCTTCAGCTTCGATTACGCCTCCACCTCCAAGGTAGCTCAGACCTATTACGTGTTGCTTGCTACTGCTATTATATCGGTTAAAAATCGGCGATGCCGAGGCTTGCTTGAATCTGCATCTGAAGTCTATTTCGTCACCTATCGATTCGTTGGTCTATATCAGGCATTGGCGAATTGCATTAAATGGAAGTTGGAATGCGAACAAAAAATCGACTATTCTTATCCGAAATAACCACCTTTTCAGATTAAAACCGTGGAACGTCCCGTTATAGCAATTAAAACTCGAGATTTGCCGATTGCTAGACAATTATTAAAATTAAAATCAGCACCATTTAATTGGACTTTTATATTGGACCGGACCGCTGCAAACTCCAAACTGCAGGCGGATCTCATTAATACCAGTGTGCGTGAGGCTGAGGAGCGGATCCTGCGTGAGCTCCACGAAGAGATGGCTGGAATGGATGACGCGATTCAGCAGCTGTCCCAGCGGGTGCAGCCACTGGAGATCCAGAGAGAGCAGCAACTGCAGTGTCACGAATAGAGTGTGAGTGCACTAAAAGTAAAGGTAGGAGAGCTGGAGGCTAAGCTTGAGGCAAAATTCAGCGCAGAGGCCTCTGCAGTGGTAGCAAATGATTTGCGACTGTCCTCGTGTGCAGGCACACATAGCTTTGGACCCATCGTCATTATAAAGCTTGAGAGAGCGTGGGATAAAGATGTCTTAGTAAGAGCACTGGGTGCTTATCGAAGAGACACCAAGCAACCACTGATGTTACACATTCTTGGCATAGAGTCGCAAGCTCTGTTCTATAGTATGTCAACGAACAGCTTAACAAAGTAAACCACGAAATTTTCAAAGCTGCGATGCAACTGAAGAAGGGAAGAGAGCTGTTAGCTGTTTTCACACGACGCGGGCTTGTGCATGTGAGACAAAGCTTTGACAACAAATTCACATGTGTAGAGAGCTTTCAAAAGATTAAGTCATTACAGCAGCAGCAGCAGCAAATATGCATTTTCAATGTAGAGTCTGATACCCCTCACCACCCCTCGTACCGACTACTGATTGCAATGAAGCTTTATTGGACAATAGTTGATTTCGTCAGTAAGATCTGCTTGCGATCTACTTTATTTAATTTATTCTTAGAAAAGTTCTCAATTTTATCTGGAATCAAATGCTATGTAGAACAAATTTTTTTAATAATGAAATTGCGTGCGCGATCTATAGTTTAGTAAACAAGATTAAAGAGTTCAGATATTTGTTTGTCAATTCGAATGTGAATGTCAATTGTGTATCTGAAACATGGTTTGAGTCCGATCTGAGTGATTAAATGTTCTTATGTGATAACTATGTTTTGTATCGTTCTGATCGTTAAGACCATGCAGGAGGAGTAGCAATTTATGTTAGTAGAAATCTTCGTTCTAGAGTAGTAGGTAAGCAACCGCCAGGAAGTACAATAGAATGGATATTTATCAAAATTTTTAACACAAGACAGGAAAAAAATATTTTAGCTGGCTGTATATACAGACCTAACCGCAATATTGAGTAAAATGAATTTATTGACCTGGTCTCTACCATCTCTGTAGAATTCAATGATGTTATTTTAACCGGGCACATGAGTTCGAATATTCTGCGGAAGAGGCATTTATTAAATAATTGGGAATCTCTTGGACTGAAAATTGTTAACGATCAAATTCCAACGCACTTCACTGGTACCTGCAATACACTATTAGACGTATTCTTCGTAAGCAAAGTAACATATCACCTAGACGCATATGCACAGCGGAGTGGCATTTAAAGGATAGGCTGACCTCGTACGCGCACGCGCTCGATCCGGCTTCCGTCTCGTCGGTAAAAATGGGGAGGTTGGATAATTTCGGACGGGACATATCCATTAATATTATGCTAACTATTAAATCACGTGCGAGAATTTATAGACGAGAAATGCAGACATTTGGCAGAATAAAGAAAGATGACAGAGAGACAGGAAAGACACTAATAATTTATTCCACACCGACATAGACATGTGGCACTGATGTGAGTGTAACCACAACTGCCCACCCTACCATGATTACTCCTTCCAGCTTCGATTGAGTAATCCCTAAATGAGGATTGAAATCCCCAATCTCAATCAACCCTTCATCTCTGCATGGCCCCAGAAAACTAACTCCTTAACTAGGTTTAGTAGTTATAAAAAGAATATATTAACAAATATGACCACACTCTAGCATTTTTAAATATGGAAATACTTATAATTAATAAATTTAAGGGACAAATATAAAGTTTAAAATTTGATATATAAAAGAAGTTTAAGATTCATGCAATCAAATATGAACAAAAATAAAAAATATGTATAGTTTAATTATTTATAAATTAAAGGACTATATTAAGTTCATTATGTTTCAAGCAAAACCAAAAAAAAAAGGAAATATCTTGTATTTTAGTGACTTTCAAGTGCAAACAAATGAACTGCTTAAATTTTCATTCTCGTACCACTGTGTTTCTTTTATATGTTTGTTTAGCCGAGACACACCTCTGAGTTGTGGATCACATTCTTAAGCCAAGCAATGCACATTACGTTACTCTTCTTTTTATTCAGATCATTTAATAATGCACTTTAATATTGATTTTGTTAAATTTATCGATTTGGTTTGGATGAAATTATGGGTTTTTGGGTTTCAATAAAAGTAATATAGAACCATTGTTACTCACTTTTAGTTGTCTGCAACGGCGAAAGCGCTTTCATCGTTGTGGCGAAGTGATCAGCAGCTGAAAGCAGCAGCAATAATGAGACCAAACAAAAATAAAAATAAAGTAAACTAATTAAAGACAATAAGATTTGTCTAAAAACCATTTTTAGGCTCACGATCTGTTTTTGCAAACTACTTTGATCTTCTTCGTATTTGCCTTTTTCCTGTCTTCTTCTTTAAATTTTTACTTAGGATAAAATTTTAAAGTCGTTATGAAGTGACCAATTTTCTGCCCTGTCTTCTCCAAACATGATGTTTTGTTTTTGTCGTATGATTTATATGTTGACCACAATGACAATCGAATTGAATATAGGGATTTTAGAAATTATTGACAATATCTTGTTGACTTCTGACCTGTGTATGTATGATTGGACCTCTATTTATCATCTTCCTACTGTCGACTCCCAGCTTAACCTCTTTACAAACAACGTTGCATTTTTATACAACAAGTACCTATGTTCCTCTCAGACGGAGATCAACTCGCACTAACTCAAGGAATTGGTTCAACAGTAATATAAAAATATACATTGACTTTAGAGACAAAGCTTTTGCAAAATGGATGCGTTTCATAACGGAACAGCACCATACACACTTCAAATTAAGAAAGAAAATTATGCTATCCCGTTGGGATGTGATGTTGGATTCTTTTATGTTGGGAACATTATTTGATTGCTGACAATATCTTAGAAGCTAAATTTAAACTTGATTGGGTTCCGAAGTGCTGCTGCTGTTAGAGACGCCGACTGTACTAGTGTGTCAGTTTTGGTGTGGCTGTAATCGTCTCTTTTATGGCATTCAGCGGAAAGTCTTTTGATGCAGTTTACACCACACAGCTGTAATGTCGAACGCCAGTCTACACCACATGGCTCCGCCGCTAGATAGAAGCCTATCGATATCGCGAGGGAAACCGGACTGTTCGTCCCGATCTTGTGGAAGTGGTGGTCTTAGATAGTGGCTCCGATGACCTAGCTTGCTCCGGTTGAACTGTATCCACATCTTTTGGACTGTCGACATTTGTTGCCGTTGTGAGGGAGTCATTCAAGAAAGCTGCTTTTAATCGGTCGATTGAGATGTTGACGTCACGATTAGGCAGTCGAATCTTGAAGAATTTGCTTCTTCTGTCCAATACCTCAAATGGACCCTCGTACGGATGTTCCAATGGTGAGCGTACGCGACCTACACGAACCTGTCTACACTACACGTGCGTAGCCTTACTGAGGACTGCTTTTTACCATGACTTGATGTGCTGCTTTGACCGAGGGACTGCATTCTGTTCTCTGTTACGTTTGGATGATTCCGTTTAGGAGTGACAAATTCAACTGAAATGCGGAGTTGCGAACCAAAGAGCATCTCAGCTGGGCTTGCTCCTAAATCCTCTTTCAAGGTGGTACGTAATCCCAGAAGCACTAAGGGCAGGACGTCGCACCAATCGTTGGTCATGTGACACTTAATGGCGGCTTTGAGAGTCCTGTGCTAGCGCTCCACTATTCCATTTGACTGTGGATGGTAGGCTGTGGTGCGTAGGTGTTTGATCCCCAGGATGCGCATCAAGCCTGAAAAGATAGCTGATTCGAACTGCCGTCCTAGATCACTAGATGTGCAAAGGGACATCAAACGATGAGATCCATCCATCTATGAGCGCTGTAGCAACAGTTTCAGCAGACATGTCAGGAATTGGGATTGCAGTGGACCACCTTGAGAATCTGTTGATGCAAGTAAGACTGTATCGATTTCCCCGTGAGACTGGTAATGGACCAATGATGTCTATGTAATGTGGTCAAACCGCTGATCAATTGGTCCGCAGCTCCCCATTGTAGATTTGTGGTGGCGTTGAACTTTGCACCGTTGGCATTGCGTGCATGTGCGAACAAATTTTCCAATGTCCTTTGACATAGACGGCCAAACAAATCGATCCGAGACCAGCCTTTGGGTAGCCTTGGATGTGCCAAGTTATGGATTTTTTGCATAACTTGTTTGCGTAGTTGGCTCGGAATGAACGGTCGTACTGTATTCTCTTTGATATCGCAATAGAGAAATGATGACGAGTTCAGTAGAGAAACTTTTTTCAGTTGATCCGTGAGAGTAAATCCGCTACTTCGTTGTCTTTGCCAGACACATGTTGTATGTCAGTAGTGAACTGGCTGATAAAATCCAGATGATTTCCTCTTCGTGGAGGTGTTTTTTCCATCTTTTGTGAGAAGGCGTAGATCAGTGGCTTGTGATCCGTAAAAATTTTGAAGTGTCTGCCTTCCAGTAAGTGCTGAAAGTGTTGTACTGCCAGATAAATTGCTAACAGCTCGCGGTCAAAGGTTCCATACCTCGTTTGCGCTGAATTCAGTTTCTTTGAGAAGAATCCCAATGGCTGAAGTTTGCCATCGAGCAGTTGGTGTGCAACAGCCCCCACAGCGTGGTCTGAGGCGTCAGTGCTTAGCGAGAGTGTTGCCTTTGGCGACCAAAAGGTGAGCAGGGTAGCGTTGGCTAGTTGATCCTTGCATGCTTGGAATGCACTTAATGTATCATCCGTCCAAACTACTGGAGTCTTGTCTTATTTCTTATTGCCCTTGATAAGCGATTGTAGTTTGATTTGACTGTGCGCAGCTTTTGCGATGAATGAACGGTAGTAGCACTAAGCACTTATATATAGAGCCTTCAAATTGGGTTTTTTTTGCTTTCACTTCTCACGTAGAGATTGCGACCCCAGCGCCCGATCGTAGACAACCGACCGCAACCCCGAGTGAACGGCAGCTAGCAGAGAGCACCAGAGAGCAGAGGCTATTTAGTGCCCGTTCAACCCCAGAACGAGACGCACGACGTGCGTCGAGCGCTGTCATTTCGCTTCTGTGTGTATCTCACGCCAATGCACACATTGTTGTCGTAAAAATGGGCATTGTTGCGAAACTTCACTCCTATTCCTTAGCAAAAGACGCAAACTCAAATGGCAATACACCAGCAGGCAGGGAGCCAGAGTGGCATGCACCTGCTACCGAGATTGCTTCCATTGATTTTTAGTAAAGCAAACTATTTTTTATTTATGATTTCTTATTATATTATTATACATATTATAATGTATTATTTACAATAATACAATTTAGATTTTTGTGCTTTTGGCATTCAAATAATTTGGACAATTTTGACCTAAATCAAGGGACTATATCGGAAAGCCCCTTTTATGTGTTTGTAAGAAGAATAAGAATTGTAAGATAACTAACAATTCGCAAATGTGTGTGAGTAAGAGAGGTTTTAGAACGTGGGGCATAAATGGAGGGCACTTGAACATAGAAATGGAGAGGGATGTGAACGGCAATATCCTCTTGAGTTCACAAGACATCAAATTCATTCACAGATCGATATTTGCCCATTTTGCTTCTTTATGACTAAGAAATTAACTCTAAAAATCCCAAAACTGGTGAAAGGCCGTTACAATGTAACAGGCACAACGGGTTACCTGTTATAAAGATATCAAAGCGTACGGGGATTAGATGTTAGATTAGATGCTAGATGTCAGATTGTTTGAAATTGACACAAACAACTCGGCTCGTATGTGTCCGAAGTTATCAAGAAAGCACATATGTATTTCAAATGTATTTCACTTTAATTTTTTCAAATGCATTGTCACGGCTAAATCAAGATGCATTAGAACACCTGTTTTACTTAATAAGAAGTAGAGGTGCGACAAATAATAATCCCATGCTTTTTGAATTTAATTTAATTATCTCAAAGATGTAGTCAATGAAAGTTATAACTTCTAAAACAACAACTGGAAATTGCGAGCCAGATGAAGATTATATGCTTATTAATGTAATCGATGGAGCACAACAGGAATTGGCAAAAGATAATGAAGTAAATGACCAAGAACAGGTGAGCTACAAAGACTTAAAGGTAAGCTGTGAAACTCTTTTAGATGAATTTAAAGTATGTAAGGTTGATGACGTACCCACATTAGAAATGAGCATTGCTAATGAAAATGCATTGCGATGTTTCGCAGGATTTGTGCTACATAAGTCGCAACAAAAGTTCAATTGTAATTCCTGTAAAGATCTGATAAAAGAAGAAGAAATAGAAATAGAAGAAAGCATAAATAAAAAATATTTTGCTTTACTAAAAGTCAATGGAAGCAATCTCGGTAGCAGGTGCATGCCATTCTGCCTGCCTGTCTGCTGGTGTATTGCCATTTGAGTTTGCGTCTTGTGCTAAGGAGTAGGAGTGAAGTTTGGCAACACTGCCCATTTTTATGACAACAATGTGTGCATTGGCGTGAGATACACACAGAAGCGAAAAGACAGCGCTCGACGCACATCGTGCGTCTCGTTCTGGGGTTGAACGGGCACTAAATAGCCTCTGCTCTCTGGTGCTCTCTGCTAGCTGCCGCTCACTCGGGGTTGCGGTCGGGTGTCTACGATCGGGCGCTGGGGTCGCAATCTCAACGTGAGAAGTGAAACCAAAAAAAACCCAGTTTGAAGGCTCTATATATAAGTGCTTAGTGGTAGTAGTTAATCATGCCGAGAAATGTTTTTAGTTGACTTGCTATTTCGGGTAGCGGGAAATTTCGGATGGCAGAGACTCGTGCTTCTAACGGCAAAAGTCCATTAGCGTCGATTTTGTGACCGAGGAATTGCACATCTGGTTTGGCGAATTGACATTTGCTAGCGTTGATTGTCAATTTGTTGTCTTGAAGTCAACACTGTTCTTAAGTGTAGATTGTGCTCCTCCATATCTGTCGAGGCAACGAGTATGTCATTGATATAGACAAATACGAAGTCCAAGTCACGGAAAACATTGTGCATGAATCTTTGAAAAGTTTTCGAGGCATTGCGCAAGCCGAAGTTCATGTAGCAGAACTCGAACAATCCGAACGGAGTAGTTATCGCCGTCTTGGGAATGTCATTTGGCTCTACTGAAATGTGGTGGTATGCGCGTTGCAAATCGATGACCGTAAATATGCTTGTGTTGTGCAGTATATTTGTGACGTCATGGATGAATGGTAATGGGTAGCGATCGGGCACGGTTTTCGCATTGAGAGCTCTTAAATCCCCACAAGGTCTCCACTCCCAGTTTGGTTTACGAACCACGTGCAAAGGGCTGGCCCAATTGATGCTGGAGGGACGACAAAGTCCCAAGTTCCTCAAAATTCTCCTTCCACAAATCCTGCCCCATATTACCCATATATGCAACACTGTGCTTACTTCCTCGGAATTCCCAGACGTATGGAAATTGGCTAAAATAATCCCAATCCCTAAAGGAAAAGGTGAATATAGGCCAATTTCTATATTACCGTTTTTGTCCAAAGTTGTTGAACAATTGATGGCACATCAAATAAGCAAATTTCTGACTGAAAACTCATTATTAAACAGTGTACAATCTGGGTATAGAAAATATAGGAGCTGCACCACGGCAATATTGAACATCACTGAGGACATTAGAAGACAAATGGATGACGGCTTTGTGACCTTTCTAACACTACTTGACTTTAGCAAAGCATTTGACACGGTTAACCACGAAATCTTAGTTACAAAGGTAGGTAGGTAGTTCCGGCTGACCCCAGATGGGGTCACACATAGACCTTAGGGTCCTTAATGAGGCCGGGTGATTATTTGGGTACGTTTGTCTTAGAAGTCCAGGAGGATTTTTGTCTTTTTGGCAAATGCCAATAACTGTTTTGAGGGTCTCTTGGCCGCTTCCTCCAAAGAAGAGAACCGTGGGGTGTGCAGAATTTGTAATCTTGTAGTGGCAATTGCTGGGCAGCTGCAAATTAGATGTTCTAGAGTTTCTGCGACTCCAGGTTCCATACATTTCCTGCATGTGTCCTCTGTTGTTATGCCTAGCTTTATCGCATGAGCGGCTGCTAGGCAGTGTCGCGTAAGTATGCCAATGAGCAGTCTACAGTCTCTTCTCTGGAGCTGTAGCAGATATTGCGTAAGTTTTTTGTCTCTTGTCTTGCACATAATTTTAGAGATTCTGCATCCGCTGGTGTTTTCCCACTTTACCTCCGCTTCTTTCTCTGCTATCTCTTCCATCTTGCTATGAAGCGTCTGTATGGAGATAGGTATGTTTTGTGTGTCTTCTTGGCCGAGTACGACTCCGGCTTTTGCAAGACTGTCTGCCATCTCGTTTCCGTCGATGCCCCGGTGGCTGGGAATCCAGTAAATTTGCACCTTTCTGGAGATGCTGAGGGAATCTAGCGCTTCCCTGCTCGCCAGGACATTTCTGGAGTTGATGGAGTGTCCTTGCATTGCCTTGATTGCCGCTTGGCTGTCCACGTATATATTTATTTGGTTGTTTGGAGCGTAAATTTCCGCCAACTCCGCTGCTTTCCTTATTGCGAAGACTTCCGCCTGGAATATGGTGTTAGTTACAAAGCTAGTTAAACTTTATAATTTTACTGATACTGCCATTAAATTAATAAAATCCTACCTAAATCATAGAAAGCAGGCAGTGGTTGCAGAGTCCGAAACGTCATCTATATTGCACCTTAAACGTGGTGTACCCCAAGGCTCAGTCCTTGGTCCACTTTTTTTTTCTGTATATGTAAATGACCTTCCAGATGTGTTAACTAATTGTAATGTCCACCTGTACGCAGATGATGTCCAAATGTATGTTAGTCGTCCTTTGAGAAAAATAAATGAGTGTGTCAATTTATGTAATAGTGATCTTATAAGTGTTAATGAATGGGCTCAACTGAATGGACTGCCACTCAATCCAGCAAAATGCAAATGTCTAGTGATATACAAAAAATCCCTATGTACGAGAGACCTTACGAAATTAAAGATTAATGACACACCTTTAGAATATGTATCACAAGCTATCAATCTAGGCATAACATTTAATGATACATTGTCTTGGATTGATCAAGTAATGAAAGCTGCAGGGAAAACCCATGGAATTATAAGGCAACTATCTTTAAGCAAGTATTATTTACCGACAACTATAAGACTTCTAATCGCGAAGACTTACCTAATACCAACGCTTTGCTATGGAATAGAAATATTTGGAAATTGTCATGCCGCCTCTCAGAGAAGACTAAATGTAGCCTTCAACAATATCGCAAGATATGTCTATAATAAAAGACACACAGACCACATTTCACACTTCGCCCAGCAGATATTCGACCTCGACTTCAGAACGTGGACTCGGTACAGATCCTTACTACTTCTGCAAAAGATATACCAATATACCATCCTATCAAAATTAGTTTGGCCACTTTAACAAAAACCATAAATTTATAAACAGAACGACACAAACTAACCAGCTCAGAGAAACAATTTTTGTTTATACTGTTCGGTTGTGGCTAGAGTTGGCTCTAGCCCATTTAAAAATATAAGTAGTGCAACACAATTCAGGAACTAACTATGTACTCACCATATCAATTAATATCTATATATACAATTACACAAGTTTACAAAACAAAGGTCACTTTTTAACCAGAGAAAATACCATGCGTTCCTACTGTAATTTCGGTTGCTGAATTCAAATAAATTGTCCGTTTTGCCCCAGCACGTCAGGTTTATTCGAAATTTGCATAAACGTGTGTTGAAGGAGGTTTGTTCACATTTTTGGTTCCTGTAGCCACATTAAGTACACTTAGACAAAAAAAGATCACGAAAAACTAAGCCCATCGTTTAGAATTGATTCCTAAGATACCATTATTAGATTCCTAAGATACCATAATATTGATTTAAACATGAAAAATGTTAGATTTTCTGAGAAATTTCACTTTTCATTTTACGCACTTTTCCAAATCTGTAACAAATTTGATCTGCGTACAGCATAAGTCTACCTTCATTAAAAATTTGCCATTTTCAATGAGAACAGGGAATAAAAATAAATACAATAGTCCCATACCGACATCTAAGTGCTGAGAGTGTTCTTTCAGGATTTGTATACCATTTACTTCTGACATTTCATGCGAAACTCCAAACCTTGAAAGGCGTTTGCCGCGGACTAACATTCCTCAGCTTGCTGTTCCAATTCTTGTTCTTTTCTCTGCTTGATTCCAATACGTATGCAAATTACTAAACATTTTCACAAATCTATCGCTATTGTCAATGACAAAATGTGTTTCAATCAGTACAAAAATATCAAACTATTTCCCAAATTTAAAGAACATTGGGAACATACACAAATTCTAGACCATGAATATTATACGAGACAACGTTTAATCATACATCCTTATTACTAGTCTCAATATTTTTATCTTTGGCTGCATTTCCTGGTACGTTTTAGCTCCACGACTGCTATTTTTTGTGGCCCAGGGACCAGCTGCTGTTAAAATTTATCCACTTGCCACATGCATTTATATTCGTTTTTAACTCCTTTTTTAGTTCCAGTATAACCAATATATGTTCACTTTGTTGCTGAGGTCTTTGTCTGTGTACATAGATGTTCCCGATAATTTTCTTTCATTCTTTTACAATCGGCTGTCATTGCTGACGTCTCCATATCTGCCAGCAATTATATTTTATTATTTCGGTGGTACAGAATATGAGATTCCCCGACGGCTGCATTTGGGATATTTATTTTATTATACAAAAGATGTTCCACTTCTTCCTTATTTGTGTTTTCTATTTGCAAGCCCATAACCAATCTGCTAAGCTCTCGACGATCCATACTCAATCACTCCTCAGTTGTTAAATCTCAAGCTAAAGGGTTTCATTTTCCTCTTTTAATATATCAAAATTGGAAGCTACGCTGCTCAGCTGGACTTTTACAGTAGCTATATCCTCCTTCGTGGCTGAAGCATCAAAACTTTCGACCTTTTGGTTCAGAGCAGACATAAGATTGCATAGAGAAATGTCTGGGGACAGGTCACTGCGTTTTCGTCGTTTAGCTGGCTATAGCACTGGCAGGCGTAGCACATTCTCGATTCATTTTCTGATTGCTGTCCATTTGGGGTGGTGAGCGTAACATTGTTTTTCAAAGTGACTGCTGAAAAGTTTTCTCAGCTAATCACGCGCATCTCTGGGTTTCCTTTCGCGTCCTTAAAGTATGCACCTGGTTGTGGTTCAGGAGCTTTTTTGATGTTAAGACTTATTGGATCAGCTGATCAGTCCCACCACTAATAATATTAAAGTTGCAGCCTGCCGGGGGATGGAGTCTCAACCAAATATTATAGGGAGCAGTAAGCAGAGTCCGTTCGCAATTGTCTGCAGCCGCTGACTATTTGTTTGGTTGCAGGATTTGCACAATAATTTATCACAGTCGGAGCCCGATGAAAACACATTACTGCCACATTACTACCATGTAATGAATCTCATTGCTTTATATCCTTCGCATGGTGAACGGTTTTGCGAACGGGAACGAGTACGGAAAGACTTCTCCAAGTTTTGAAGTCTAGCCACTAATTCGTGAATGGAATTAGCAGGCGGTGCAGTGGCAGAGGTCATGTCAATACGACTAAGTGATCCAACTTCGAGTACTTTGTCGGCCAGATTTGCTAAACCTTGTAAGTCATCGTATGACGCTTGAAGTATGGCTCGTACGTGTGGCGGCAGGCGCTGCATCCACAGGGATTTTAAAAAACTGATGCGGCCATTGGCTAGACCACGAAGCTCATTGAGCAGTTGGGTTGGGCGGCGATCACCCAAGTCAATGTCGGACAGAAACTTCTGGATTTTTCTTTGCTCGCTCTCGCAGAAACGCTCAATTATGCAGCGTTAGAGATTTCCGTACATGTCGTTTGAAGGTGGATTGAGCACGGCGTCGGTGATCTGAGCACTTACGTGCGATTCCATAGATTCCATCTGCAGAGATTCCAGCGATGGAAAATTGCGATTCGATTTGTGCAAACCCAAAATGGTGGAACTTTTACGGCCACACGGCTTACTACTGAGGTTGGATCCAGGGCAAGTGATTGAGGTAAAGTGATGAAACCTGAAGCCGCGTTTTGAATCACTGTGTTCTCCAATGAATTTTCATTTTCGTTCTTCATGTTGAAAAATTTCGTATAGTTGTGAAATTCCTTGATCGCGCGTAAAACTTTGTGCATTAAGTTTAAATCTGCGGTGTAGATCACGTCGGGGTCACCAGTTATCCCGTTGGGATGTGATGTTGGATTCTTTTATGTTGGGATAATTATTTTATTGCTGACAATATCTTAGAAGGTAAATTTAAACTTGATTGGGTTCCAAAGTGCTGCTGCTGCTAGAGACGCCGACTGTACTAGTGTGTCGGTTTTGGTGTGGCTGTATATCGTCTCTTTTTTGGCATTCAGCGGAAAATCTTTTGATGCCGTTTACACCACACAACTGTAATGTCGAACGCCAGTCTACACCACAATGTCTTAGATGAGTTTATCAAGACATTCCAAGAAAATTTGATAACGGCCATATAACATTCTTGACTATTTTAGATTACAGCAAAGCATTTGACACTGTTAGCCACGAAATTTTATGCACTAAGCTTAAGCAGTTGTTTATGTTCTCAAGCACTGATGTCAAATTTCTATAATCATTTCTCGCAGAGCGATGACAGTCTGTTATTACTTCAAGATCTTTTTCATAATTTTTGAATATAATACATCGTGTCCCGCAGGGATCGGTTCTTGGACCTCTCTTGTTTTCTATATATGTTAATGACCTACCAAGTGTTTTGTCGAAGTGTGATGTGAATATGTATGCGGATGGTGTCCAGTTGTATATCAGCAGTCCTTTGTGTAAAATTGATGAGTGTGTAAATTTTTGTAATATCGAACTAGGTAAAGTAAGTGACATTGATAGGGTGCGAAAAGGTGCCACACTAGGTCAAAAACTTCAAAGTTTGACTCCATTTATACAGGAGCATACTGGATCTTGGTGTTCATTTACGTTGTTGCCGTCAGCTCGAGGAGTTGCGGACTCGAATCGAGAAAAAAGCAGCCGCAATTCGAGAATACACTCAGAAAAAACATTACCCTCAAAATTAAAAATTAAAATTACCTGGAATTTATGGACATTTTACCTAAAATGCCAACCAAGGAATATTTTCCTTAATTATTGGTCTCTATTACCCAAAAAATTGTAGGCATTAAAAATGCTTTTAAGGTAATGTGTGACCTAAAAATTTTGGCAACATGTGACCTTAAATCGTCTTTTTAGGTTATAAATAGGATTAAAATTTAATCAACAAATAAGATTTTCAGGTAACGAAGGTACTACAAATTTTGGCAATGTATGACCTTAAAGCGATCTTTTTAGGTTATGGAATATTTAAATAAAAGTGAATAATCGTTTTTAAATGGCGTTTTAGCGGCTGAGAGAAAATATCGACATTTTCGCCTTATGTTCATGTGAATCAAGAAAGAATCATAGGCTATATCTCAAATTTGTTCCGGTTCGAAAGCGGATAAAAACGGTGAAAAAGTGCTTCAGAGCCATATCTCAAAAGCTATTTAATCTAAGATCTTGAAATTTGGTGTCTGGTTAATAATATGAAGTTTGATGTTTTCCCAATTTAAAGGTGGTTTCGTCCAAGTTTGGACGAGTTGAAATGTTAATATCGATTTCCAGCCAGTTCAAACTTTAATCAAAAATTTACAGGTAGTATACAAATTTGTAGTGTTTTTGCTTGAAAGAACCCGGGCGACGCCGGGTATACAGCTAGCTGACAATAAACAGTATGTAAATATAATATTAAGTTATACATTATTTTTTTATATTTCAAGTCGAAATGCTAAAAGTTGAGGAAAATGCTATAAGTTTAGGAAAATGGCATCATTTTAAAGCAATGGATTCCTTAATTTTTTTTTACCTAAAACAAGATTTTTCAGGTAAAATGCCCTAAGTTTTAGGCATTTATTGCCTGCAAATTACAATTTAGGTAATAAATTCCATTTTCCTAAAATTTAAGGAAAATCTTTTTTCTGTGTGTACGCATCAAAAAACGGATGCGACTTTGCGTTCATACCGCCAAGAGCACCGCACTTCGGGGGACTATGGGCGGCAGGTGTCAAAAGTTCCAGGCAAATACTCCTACGGACATTTGGGAACGCTCTTTTGACAGCAGAGGAGCTGTACACGGTGCTAGTGTCGGTAGAGGCCTTGATGAACTCGCGGCCACTCGGAGCCCTAACCCAGGATCCCAACGATGGCGAGGCGGTAACTCTAGGGCATCTGCATCTGCTAATTCGCACCGTTTTGCCATCCAGCACAAAAACTATTCTGTGCAATTTCTTCACATTTAGTAAAAAATGTCAAGCAGAGCAGATCAGCTGTTGTGAACGCGGAAGTGAACGCTGAACGTAGAAGAAAGACATTTGGGAACTTATCGATCAAAAGTGCAATCGATGACAGAACGTGTTGAGGTGGAAATCGGCTTTAAGATTGTTCAATTGCATGTGACAGCCAGAAGAATGCATTTCCGACCCGACCCAATTCTTGACCAGCATCGACAGCCGAGTCGATGTCTTTCGGTCTTTCGGTCCGTCTGTCTGTCTGTCGGTATGAACAATCAAATCTCGGAGGTAAAAAGAGCTAGGAGAAACCTCATATCTCCTACAGTTTTTCAGATAGATGGTTCGAACACTTTAGAGATATATATAGTAATCAGCATTATTTATTAATCGGTCAAAGATTTTGTGTTCCCCACTGAGCGAGACATTTAAACTTATAAAATAAGGCAGTCTCTCTGTTGTGTGAGAAATTTTATAGTGTCCCAAAATATCAATTGTTTTTGTAAAGCTTAAACAGGATTAAACTCATAATCCTCCCATTCGGATAGTTACTTCACAACTTATTCATTAGATGTCCCGAGGCAGTATCGAACCCACGACTTCAGGCACATCAGGCAAGCACACCAACTGCTGCAATACACCCCCACAATGTTAGCGCGAAAATCTGCCCCGTCCGAAATGTACTCGTAGAAAGATTGAACCAAAAAAAAACAAGTATCCCTACCGGCGCTGTGAGAAAATATGATATGTCAGTTATTAATAACGGTCAGACCTTCTCAGCTTTTTTTAAAAATAATGGCCAATCCCAACCACAAACCCAAGCTAAGAACAAGGGCGCTGCAGTAAAGTGCCCCGACTACAAAATAACCTGTTCATTTGTTTTCATTTATTTGTTTTTGAATTTGAATGTAATCGGTTTTTGTGACAGCTATTAAAGGGTCGTCCTGAAAGTAGGCTACATATTTTAGCGGTTCTAGCCCTGACTAACACGCCTGGGGGGCGAGCATCTATACGGTCAATTGTTTCGCTTATAACTACGGTATTTTTTGTCCGATCTGATTGTACTTTTCAGATTAGATAGATATTGGGCCTAGCTCTATGTATACTATCCCACGAGGCTCTACCTTAAAAATTTTGGATCTGACGGTTTTTTAGGTCTAGGATGGCTAGAGGTGGTCTTGGTATTTTGGGGATAAAAGGGAGACGGGGTTGAATTTTCCAAATCTGAAACAAACTTGATCTGCGAACAGCATAAGTCTACCTTAATGCAAGAAGGATCGTGGCCAAAATTTAAAACAAACTTGATCTGCCTACAGACAATACTGGCTTACATCTAAAATTTGGTTGCTCTAGCTCTTCTAGTCTCTGAGATCTAGGTGTTCATACAGACGGACGGACGGACAGACGGACATGGCTACATCAACTCGGCTGTTCACGCTGATAAAGAATAAATATACTTTATGGGGTCGGAAATGTTTCCTTTTCCCTGTTTCATACATTCGCTCAACTTCATGATCCCCCTTTTCAATAGAAACAGGGTATAAAAATACACTGCCACCACCAAAGGTGAATCAAACAAGGCAACAATAGAAAAAGAACTAGCAGCAATACATTGGGCAGTTGGCTTTTTTTAGACCTTTTTTTTAATCGGCAAAAAGTTTCTAGTATAAACCGATAACCGTCCCCTGACTAGAATGACTACTCGCTCAAGAGAGAATAAGTCCAATATTTTGCCAACTGAAGAAAGTAATGGCAAAAAGAGTATTAAGGTTCCCAATATATATAAAGCGCTATATAAATATGAAGTTAAACGACACGTCGAGCTAATTTTCAACGCCCCGAATATTTTATTGAAAGTGGAAAAAAGAATGTGTGGCTATATTAATGTGAATGACTTCCCTTCCCTTCCACGGACTGCTACCTTGTCGTGGTGGGAGGGCTAAGTAAATGTAATGAACCTAAGAGAAATGCCGGCGGCAGCAATCGCAACCGGCAGGGCCACCCATGCCGGTAAAGTCAAGGGGGAGCACTGAAGCAAAAAGCAGTCCAAACCTGGCGGATAGGTCAACAACGCAACCCAGCCAATAGGCAAAATGACCAAAGTCATTGAAGGAGCAGGAGTTACGGTGCGGGGAGTTGGATCCCCAGTACCGGCGGCGGATCGGGGTGAGAACGCAGGCCCCACGGCGTCGATATCAAGCAACTGCAAACCCAGTGTGGAGGTGGACCACTTGGCCTCCTCATTGCGTAATGTGGCAAGTGAAGGTGCATCTCATCGTCAAGATGGGTTGGACATGGAGCCGGAGGTTGAAAATGGCGAGCTCATTTTCACTGGCCCGTCAATGACGGACGAAGAGCTTGCGCTTGCGCTTGCTCGCATGCCTATCGAAGACGAGCCACCGAAAGTAAGTGAGTCTACATGGGCCACGGCCCCAGTGGAGAGAAAGAAGGAAGTTGCTTCTCACCGCAAACAACGCTCAGGGTACAATGCATCGCTCAAGTTTCTCAGAACACTTGAGGGCCGCACCCTGGAGTTGCTGACCGGATGTCTAAGGATAGCTCTGACCAAGCACCAGGACAGAGTACGGCCCAAGTGGAAGCACCGGAAACTACGACAAAGACGGAATCTCCGTTCACGTCGAAGGCAGCTAAAGCATCCACTGGGGATAAGAAGCACCGCAGAAGACCACCCCCTACGTCGACCACACTCTCCCAAAAGGAGGGACCGGATGGCGGAAGGGGAGGAATTTCAAAACGGCAAAGATCCAATGACTCATCCAAGGCCCCGGAAAACAAGCGAAGAAGACCAGAAGACTTTCTGGCCAGATTAAGCTCAAAACCGGAGCTTATGATAGCCATTATCGACCGAAGCAACCCGGAAGGGAAACTTTCACCCGATAGCTGGCTCATCCTGGAGGGAGTCATCATACAGGCCATCCACGATGCCATGACACGAGGCGAAGATTCATTCCTAGCTGAGCTTAAGGGCGTCAAGTGGTATAAAGGCTCTAAGGTCGTGGCTTGTGTCAACGAGGAGTCCTTGAGATTTCTCACCGACACAATTCACGGCGTTGGTGAAAGATTGAAGTCGTACCACCGGACCAAGTTCCTGTATGTTCGGTCATGAAGCTATGGATCCCACACCCAATCCAGGAGGACCGAACCATACTAAATATGATCAAAGGTCAGAACAAGAACCGACGACTGGACCATCCTGAGAGAACTAACGCGCGACGAAGGAAACGGCAAGGATCTCTGGATCATCATTGGTCGGGAATCCAAGAGCCTCATCCTGAAGAAGCAAGGCCAAATGAAGCTTGGATAGGGCTGCCTCCGGGCAACACCTCTGAGCTAGGATGTTAGGTCAACAGAACAATCTAAGGGTGGTACAGATTAATCTGCATCACTCTATGGTACCCTCGTTGACCTACTACGATTCATTGAGGAGGAGAGGTTTGATGTTGCACTCGTCCAGGAACCCTGGATCCTAGGTGAAAGGGTTCGTGGACTGAGGGCTCATGGGTAAGCCGAGAACATGTATCGTCGCAAAAACCGAGCTTAACGTGCTTTTCTCTTCTCGTTACAGCGACAAGGACCTCACAGTGGTGACGATCGAGGGAAGGAATGGGAGAAATCTATACCTTGCCTCGGCCTATCTTCCATACGAGGAAAAGGATCCCCATAGGAATTATCAGAGCCTTCATTCGGCACGCGCAGAAAGAGGGCATCGAAGCTGTCCTGGGGTGCGATGCGAATGCCCACCACTCCATATGGGATAGTACGGGCATTAACGATCGAGGAGAGGAACTGCTGGACTACATATTGAGCACAAAACTTATTCTGTGTAACAGGGGAGAACACCCCACTTTCCGGAATAAGGATCGTGCTCAGGTTATAGACATAACTGTAGCGCTAAGCAGAGGCTCGCTGACCGTTGACAATGGTTGGATGGATCTTGGAAAAAAGACATGACGATGATTGACGAAATCATCACTGAAGAAAAGACAATCTGGGCTATCAAGTCATTCCAACCCTTTAAATCACCAGGACCGGATGACATCCGAGCAGTCATGCTGCGAGTATTGATCTTGAATCTACTGCCATGGCTGACCAAGATCTTCCAGGGTTGTCTCCTCACGGGGTACATCCCAGAAAGCTGGCTAGAGGTGAGAGTGGTCTTCATCCCCAAGGCAGGGAAGATAAATCACAACTCCGAAAGAATACAGACCCATCAGTCTCTCATCGTTTCTTCTGAAAACGATGGAATGACTCCTGGACATCCACCTGAGAAGAATGCTGACACCACGAATGTTCAGCGGTGCGCAGCATGCCTACCTTAAGGGTAGATCTGTTGACACCGCACTACTTGAAGTAATAGGGAGCATTGAGGAATCGCTGAATCAGAAGGAGTTTGCGTTGGCGGCTTTCCTTGACATTGAGGGAGCTTTCAACAACGTCAGGACCTAGTCGATTACGGATGTAGGGTGACAGCATATGCAGATGAATTGGTTCTAATGGTAACGGGTAAATTCTTACCCACAATTAGAATCTGCTCTTGCTAGAACCCTAAGATGGGCTCACCAGAACGGTCTAAGGGTTAACCCACAGAAGACCCAACTGGTGCTGTTCACAAGGAGATACAAGATCCCTGAGTTCACACTCCCATACATTGGGGGAACGCAGCTAAATCGGGTCAACGCAGCGAAGTATCTGGGCGTCATTCTTGACTCAAAACTCTCTTGGAAGATAAACTCTGAGGAAAGAATGAAAAAGGCATTAGGCGCGTATTATGAATGCAAAATGACCTTTGGTAGGAAGTGGGGATTGCAACCGCATATCATTTATTGGTTAAGCACAGCGGACGTCAGTCCTATCTTTACCTATGGAGCGCTGGTATGGTGGAAGGCGGCCAACACCAAATCCCATCTAAACAACCTCCATAAGGTACAAAGAGCAGCTTGCCTGGGCATCACAGGATCCCTGCGATCCACCCCCCAGGTGGCCCTGGATGTAATTCTGAACCTGGAACCAGTAGACACTTTCCTGAAGTATTAAGCTTCGAGAAGCGCAGTAAGACTCCGGGAACTGAAACTTCTTAAAACATCTACTTCAGGCCACAGCAGTATCCTACTGGAAGTAGGAATAAGTGCAGAGGCAAAGGGAAATGACTACTGCACACCAGTGCAGAAATGGAACGACAGCTTTGGAACACGGTTCCTGGAGAGAGATTAATGAAAGCAAGACACTACCATCAGGGAGAACGAGCTATCCATCTATACAGACGGTTCAAAAACGGATAAAGGCACAGGAGCAGGCATCTTCTCCGAAGAACTTGCGACACAGCTCTCATTCCGTCTACCAAGCTGGTGTAGCGTTTTCCGGGCAGAGATTTATGCTATCTGGCAGGCGGCTAAATTGATATACACCTTGAATGAAACTCCAAGGAACATTTCAATCTTGGTCGACAGCCATGCTGCTATTAAGTCTCTGTCATCAAACGCCACTAAGAGCGTCCTAGTCCGCAGCACGGCGACAGCACTGAACCAAATCCAACAGAACTGTATCACCCTCGTCTGGGTACCTGGTCACGCAACCATTCTTTGAAGACCTGGGCAGTCTGGCAAATGTGCCCCTAGAAGACCTGGCTCTTTTTGTGGATTCCTCCAAATGGTTTAAAAAGAGAGTTTGCGCAGAACCTGACCGTCAATACCCACTACACCCTCCCCTCCCAAACCACCAACCCCTTACTAGGCATCACAATGGGCCAAAAGGGCTCTGGTTGAACTCGTCCTCCGCCGAGCAGCCTAATTAACCTAACCTAACCTAATGTGAATGACTTGATACAATTTAATACAAAGTGTCCAAATGCAACACTTTGGTTCGCTTACACTTAACATACTATAGGCAGCCAGCCTATGATTGCTGACCCTGCATTTCCCATAAGCTAAGGCGCTCTGCCGCTCACTGTAACTTAAGCCTTTTGTTTACTTAATAAAGAATCATTCTAAATTGTCTGGCCAAACGGGCAAGAACACTCCAAATACCGTTTTAATTTATTACAATAGAGATCCGCTGAAAGAAGGTGACAAAGATCGGTGAACACTCAGAAAAAAGATGTAGAACGTAAGAACGTCGCCATAAAAAAAATGTGTTTCTCAAAATCAGAAAAAACTTCTCATATTATGAAATTTTTTTCTAAAAAATAGAAAGCTTTTCTTAATTTCAGAAAACCTTTTCATTGGTTTCAATCGCCTTTATAATAAGAAAAAATTTCTATATTTTAAAAAATTTATTTCTATTTTGTAGAAATGTTTTTCTTGAAAATGTTGTTGCCTACCAAATGTGAAATGTTAAGAAAGGCTCTTTCTAAAAAGTGTTGAAGCTCTTTCTTAATAAAAAGGGCGACTTATTATTAAGAAAGATTTTCTATTTTTTAGAAAAGACATTTCTGAAAACTAGAAAATCGGCTCTTCGCTCTCTTCTCTCTCTCTCTCTGTACGTTAGCGTATGTGTATCTGTTGGCGGGGAGGGCAATTTTTTTCGTTCTTTGCTTTGACATAATGGTTATTCTAGAAGCAATCGAAGAAAAAATTGCCGCTGCATGTTCGCTTTGCCGGCGTTGATTTCATTTGATTTTGGTGCATTGAAAGTGACAGAGTGACAGCTATGGAGACACTATTAAAAAAATTGGTAAGTACAGTTTGTAAATTTTTGTGTTGTGTTGTTTTAAAGCATATGTTTATGTATTATTATGATACACGATACATACATAAGATATACATAATATAGACTTTTTTTTCTTCCTTTATATATATTTCAGATTGACTGGCCAACAATTTTGTCGCAGAGCAATAAAACGGCGATGATTTTCAAGAACTATAAAAAAAACTAGGAGCCTTTACAATGAGTATCGGAAAATTTTGAGCAACATTATTGCTGAATATTTCCTGTTTAATAACATTCAAATAAATAATAACATGAATACTCACAATATTTTTGGTTTTAATTTTTTTTTCAGCATTCAAACACATTCGGAAATAATATTTATATATTTTAAATAAATAGTATCACAAATTCCAAAATTTGTATTTCTAAAGTTGAGAAAAATGTGTACCTAAAACCTAGAAATAAATTTTCTGAATTTTAGAAAAAAGGTATGAAATTTTAGAAATATAACAGCTTGATACAGAATTTCTTAATTTCATTCTATTTTCGCCATTAAATTTAGAAATAGTATTTCTTAAATTAAAAATTTTTTTTCTAAAATTTAATATTATTAGAAATTTTAATTTTAAGTTAAATTTCCCAATAATGTCAAGAATTTTTTAGTTTTAAGAAAAAAATAACCCTTAAAATAATGGCGAGATTTTCTTGGCGACAAAATTATGACGAATTTCTTAAATTTACGCCGATTTTTTTTCTGAGTGTAGTCTTGACATAAACTCCGAAAACTATTGTACTGGGCATAATCAGTTGAGGCATCTACACAAGATTAAGGGAAACGAGTTTCAGGTTGGCCTAGAAGGAAAAGAGAAGCTAAGGCGATATAAGAGTTCAGAAGAATCTACACGAAGGTTAGTTGACCAACGTTTAATGAATGCAAGTACACTATTCGCTTTATTAACATCAGAGGAAATATGGTGATTGAATTTAAATTTGGGGTCAAACAGAATTCCAAGATCAACGACAGACGAAATACGTTGCAACGGTTCATTACCAATCGTATGGTAGAATATAAACATAAGTCCACGATCCCACGTCTCACACGTAGCAATAGATGCATAGGCATAAACAAAAACATGTCTGTTAGTAAATATTAATAGCCGCATTGACGATGGTCAGGATGTATCTGACCCCACGCGTAGGAACCTTTGAGATACACTGGCGATGTACCCCTCCCACTAGACCGACACATATGTGTGCATATGGTGATTACCAACGCACATAAACAAACAAACTTCTTACAAACAAAGAAATAGATAAGTAAGATTTAAGAGATGATTTTTAGAGAATAAAAGAAGGATCGCTCGCAAGAGCAATTCAGAACAAATTCAAAATCACAAGCGTGCTCAACGAAGGAGTATAATCCTATACAGTATAGGAAACCATTATTGGTTTGCAACGATGGAAGGTCATAAACATGCAATTGGAGCAAGGTGCATTTGCTAGGAGCAAATGATTTACCAAGCACCAAGACTGCAAGGAGTTAAGATAATCTTGCAATCGAATAGAATGCATCGCGTTGTTGACAGATAAAGTAAGTTTAACGTCTTCGGCATACATGAGTATTCGAGAAAAGAATAATTATATTGACATTAGTCAATTAAGAATGCTATTGATAATTCTTGACTGTGCAAGAAGTGTCAAATATTCACACACACAATCAATCGTGGCTCTAACCAACCAATTTGCACCAATTGTGGTATAACGCTACGTGAGGGGACTGACTGTTCTCGCACTAAACCGCAATGACGAACATGGTGCCTTAAGCATAAAATGAACCAAATTAAATCAACAAAAAGAAATTCTAAAGATCCAATGTAAAACAACGTGCAGAAAACCAGTCCCATTCCCTCTCCTATGCAGAGTTTGCTAGCAGCGCTGCAAATCAAAAACAAATGGCAAAACTTCTGCTCCAAAAACCACACCTTATCCCGCATCCCTAACCAATTCCAAAAGCAACTCCCTTCCTCTAAACAAAGCCAACCAATCTCTAACAACAAAATGAGAGCATAAGTTAAAGTCGGCTCTACCCGATTTTGATATACCCGTTACTCACTGGAATTAGTATTTAATAACCTGACTGAGTATTAACATTATTTTGAATATTTTAACATTATGTAAGCAAACCAAAATGCAACGTTTTTTATACCCTGTATTACTTTGCCATTTATTTTCTGATCTTAATGAAAGTTCGTGCGGTTGTAGACATTGGCCACATGCACTACAGTGCAAAATATGGGCTCGATATTATAAAATATAGAAGATATTCAACTTTTTTTTTTATTGGTGGGGGCGGGTGGTGCGTTGCCAAAAATTTAAACAAACTTGATCTGAGTGTAGATAATATAAGCCCACACTTAAAATTTGGATGCTCTAGGTCTTCTAGTGCTTAAGATCTAGGTGTTCAAACAGACAGACGGACAAGGCTATATAAACTCGGCTGTTGATGCTGATAAAGAATATACAAATTTAGTTTATGAGGTCGGAGATGGTTTCTTCTGCCTGTTACATACATTTTCCCGACTTTTGTGTACCCTTTATACTCTACGAGTAACAGGTACAAAAATATCTCTACCCTTGAAAGCAAACAGCGGAAACACAACAATTAATTCACTAACTCACTTTCCAAACTCACTCACTGAATTCTTAAATAGTACTTTCCAATTCTCTCTTAACTAGAACTCTCTTTGACAGATTTGAATACCAGCGAAGACGAAGCTCTCTGTAACTAATAAATGCTCTCTATGACTTTTGGGCTTGAGCGAGCAGCGCGTCGGGTTTGTATGGACACATTGTAATCAAAACCCCGCACGCCCCGCTCAAGTTTAATGCATTGGTAGTCCAACTACCATAAAAAAAACAAAACAAACAAAACCAACAATTCCTTTATATATTCCATTAAGCAATGACTCTTTCTATAAATAAAAGTGGCATTTAATAAGATATGGGCTAATCCGAACATTTTTAAGCCAAGGGCCGAACTTTGAAGTTGGCCAAATTCCAAATGTTTGTAAATGGAATAATTGGATACATTATCAAGCTTTAAAAGCTTCAAAAGCTTCAAAAACACCTACCTCTAGCATACATTTATTCTTGTAAAAATATTGAATTTTCATTTGTCAAAAAAGTGGGAAAAACAATCGCTTCAGTATTTAGCGCTCAGCAATACTTAAAATTTGTTTAATTTTCTTGTATAACAAATAAGAGTCATACATGTAAGATATCTAATATTTATTCAAAATTCGAATTAATCATGGGCACATTATGTGTAACGTCCGCAACGGAAAATAAGGTATTTTAAATTTAAAAGAATGAGTTTTAATAATGATGTTTTCCAAAAATAGCTTTACAAACAGAGTTTCCATCTTTCCACCTTTATTTTTTAATATTGATGACAAAGTGTTTAACGTCCGCAACGGCATGAAAATACTCAAAAATTGTTTTTAAATATTATGAGATGGAAGTAGGTGTTTATAATGGATTTTCGCCTGCTGAAACTGAATCTTGGCTTTAAATTTATCTATGTGGCCAAAAATCCGAAAAACTTAGCTTCATCTAAAAAACAAGAAAGAAAGTCGGTCAAGCCCGACTATAACATACTCTGTACCAAGAAAATTTTTCTTTTGATCATAACTCGAAAACCGTTCATCCGATCTTCTTCATTCCTTTGGCGGATCGATAAGTTATCCTAATAACTAAATATGTCCAGAAGGAACAAGCCTTCTTCTTCAAAACTTCAAAACTGTGGGAGATATGACGTTTTTTCTAAATTGCGGGGGCGGGAGGGGGCGTGGCCAAAATTGAAAATAAACTTGATCTGCCTGCAGACATTAGAAGCATATGTCCCATACATGTCAAACCTCTATCTCTTACCATCTCTGAGATCTGTGCGTTCATACGGACAGACAGACGGACAGACGGACAGACAGACAGACGGACAGACGGACATGGCTATATCGACTCGGCTGTTGATGCTGATCAAGAATATATATACTTTATGGGGTCGGAGATGCTTCCTTCTGGATGTTACATACTTTTGCACAAACTTATAATACTCTATGTACCTACGGTACAGAGTATAAAAATTCAATTGCGATCCCCCCCATCTACAATATTTACTCACGATGTTAAAAACACTGGTCGACACTACATCTGCCAAAAAATCAAAAACATGGATAAATGTAAAATATACTCCACCTATTAAATCAAACCATTATTTTTCTGGCTATTCTAATGACAATACCATTAAAGTAGCTCGAGCAGATGGGTCTTTTAAGCATAAGATAATGAAATAATGAAGTTTTATTTGGTAAATAATAAATTAATAATTACAATGTTGAAAAGATTTTTAAGTACTTGCATATGTTTTACCTACAAAATCTGGCTTGATGGAAATAGTGTAACATCCGCTACATAACGTCCGCAACTGACAAAAACTAAGATTTTTTCTTAACAGGACTATTTAAAATTTTTGCTTTAGCTGGATTGAAATGGTCATATATTCTACTTAACTTTTTGTGTTTGGACTCTTTTGATTTGTTATGCAAAGTTCCCTAAAAAATATGCATATGCACATAAGACCCACTTTTTCGACTTCCATTTTTTGTAACGTCCACAACGGAACTTTAAGCAATCAGAATTTTTTTTTCAAAAACAGCTGTTCTATTTTAAAATTGGGTTAAAAGTACTCCCAATAAACTGCATTTTCCTAAAAGTTTCATTAAAATATACCAGTGTGAGCGCCCGCTGTGTCAATTCTAATACGCAAATTTGCGTACGAATGTAACGTCCGCAACGCAGGACTAGCCCATGCCTAGGTATATATATCTTGTATATATATTTTATTTTTAAATATTTGATAAGAATTTTTTTAATCTGCCGCCACACAAAACGTGGCATACTTTAATGGGCACATATGTGAAAGTACATTCCACTCCGACTAAAAGTTCGCGAACGAATTCGCTCGCACTGGGAAGCATCAAATAAAATAAATTACAAATTACAACAATTTAATATTAAAAAAAAAAGTCGAGAGCATAAGTCACAATGCGCCATAGGCAAGGATGAATATAGCCAGAGGTGGGTAGATCAAAATAAGCACGACAGCAATAAGCAAGACAGCAAGCAATGGTGAAAACTCGCTAATGAGATTAATAACCAACAGTACTTCCCAAGAACAGATGTATCTTCAGAAAATTTCGCACACCACTTTGAAACTCTTTTGAATCCCAGGCAATTAGCGAATATCATGGAATATGTCCCGTTTCGACGACGAGCTTTAGTCACCCTGCTTAGAGAGTACAAGTGCATTGCGAGTCGCTCCACGTATTTAATTTAAATTAACGTTTATTCTAAGTGCAAGAGGCACCAGCTGACAACCACTGCTTCATCGGAGACTGTTGGAGGCAGGCTGTCTTATCCCCCAGAACATCTGATTGCGATTTACCATCTGGGTAAGCGGAATATAAACAAGCAAGCAGAACTTCGAAAAAGTTGAGACTCCTCTAGACAGCTGTCACATTGAACTTTGACCCCCGAAAAGTTTAAGTAACAGCTTTAAGAACTCTGCAAAAGCTCGCACTAGAAACGCTTTTTCTATTACTATTCTATACCTCAAATTATTAAGCCAAATAATCGCTTTTCAGCCAGAATTAATAGCATGGCAGGAAAAGGAGGGCTTATGCGCACAGCGCCAACTGGGTCATATCAGAATGCAGGCACACCATCTGAATCTCAGACCGTAAACAGAGGTCGGCTAGACGTCAGTTCTGCAAGCACACCGGAAGAACCAACTATGTACGATCTGATGGCAGTACTAAAAATGTGGCAACGAAGTCTGACATGGATGAAATTAGAAAGGACGTAAGGGAAGAGCTTGGAAACGAATCGCAACAAATTAAGGAACTGTCTAACGAAAACGAGG
Source organism: Lordiphosa andalusiaca (assembly GCA_035044965.1). Classification (NCBI taxonomy): domain Eukaryota; kingdom Metazoa; phylum Arthropoda; class Insecta; order Diptera; family Drosophilidae; genus Lordiphosa; species Lordiphosa andalusiaca. Next base: position 86,905 of record JAWNNM010001191.1, on the reverse strand, counting down.
TTCTTAAGCAAGAATTAGCAAGCTTGAAGGCTGACAGGGAAGATGATAAAAAAATAATCAACAATCTACTGGAGCAGCAAAAAAGGAAAAACGTTATCATCAAGGGCTTAATGTCAGAAAGAGACGGAACTAGTGCAGTCAAATCGCTAATTGAAGAAAAGCTAATGCTGAAAGTAAAATATATGACCGGGATGGAAAAATGGCTGTGATAACAGAATTTGAAACCCAAGAAAAAGCAAAAAAGGTTTTGAAAAAAGGCCCAAAGCTGCGGGGCTCCTCGATTTATTTCGAAAAGGATTTGACCACCGAGAAACAAAAAAAATCAAAGCAGTTCTCCTCGAATTAAAGAAAATACTATCAAATATTAATAAAGGGTGGAAAATAAAAGTACAGAACAATAGCTTGAACGACGATGGATATTGGATGTCGTACAACAATAACAAAGTGCTTATGTGCCAGGGGAAACCAGACGAAATATTGCTTGAGGATTTGTTTTGCGACCTACTGAATATGTCCACCCTAACCTAAGAGCAATTAGAAATAAAATTGCAATCAAAAAACTAGGCAAACGAAAAATCAATTGTAGTAGAAATAACTCTATGCGAACCAATTTTAAGATAAGAAGTGCAGTCCTCAACAATAGTATTAATAGTACCAATTGTAGTGGCCAGTTTTATTACAAATTGGTAAACAAACTTATTAAAACAAAATAAAGACTTAAGCTTGTCGTGAAACTCAATTTGCTTGAATCGCTACGACATTGATATTGAGTCTAAAGTAAAAAGCTCAGCTCGAAGTTGAAACGAGCTTTCACTCAATGCAACATGGCAGTGGTCTACACTCAGAAAACAAATCGCCGTAAATTTAAGAAATTCGCCATAAAAAAAATGTGTTTCTCAAAATCAGAAAAAATTTCTAATATTAAGAAATTTTTTCTAAAAAACAGAAAGCTTTTCTGGTGTATAAGAAAGCTTTTCTAAATTGCAGAAAACTTTTTATTGGCTTCAATCGCCTTTATAATAAGAAAAAATTTCTATATTTTAAAAAATTTATTTCTATTTTGTAGAAATGTTTTTCTTGAAAATGTTGTTGCCTACCAAATGCGAAATGTTAAGAAAGGCTCTTTCTAAAAAGTGTTGAAGCTCTTTCTTAATAAAAAGGGCGACTTATTATTAAGAAAGATTTTCTATTTTTTAGAAAAGACATTTCTGAAAACTAGAAAATTGGCTCTTCGCTCTCTTCTCTCTCTCTCTGTACGTTAGCGTATGTGTATCTGTTGGCGGGGAGGGCAATTTTTTTCGTTCTTTGCTTTGACATAATGGTTATTCTAGAAGCAATCGAAGAAAAAATTGCCGCTGCATGTTCGCTTTGCCGGCGTTGATTTCATTTGATTTTGGTGCATTGAAAGTGACAGAGTGACAGCTATGGAGACACTATTAAAACAAGAAAGAAAGTCGGTCAAGCCCGACTATAACATACTCTGTACCAAGAAATCTGATCTTTTGATCATAACTCGAAAACCGTTCATCCGATCTTCTTCATTCCTTTGGCGGATCGATAAGTTATCCTAATAACTAAATATGTCCAAAAGGAACAAGCCATCTAAAAACTGTGGGAGATATGACGTTTTTTCTAAATTGCGGGGGCGGGAGGGGGCGTGGCCAAAATTGAAAATAAACTTGATCTGCCTGCAGACATTAGAAGCATATGTCCCATACATGTCAAACCTCTATCTCTTACCATCTCTGAGATCTGTGCGTTCATACGGACAGACAGACGGACAGACGGACAGACAGACAGACGGACAGACGGACATGGCTATATCGACTCGGCTGTTGATGCTGATCAAGAATATATATACTTTATGGGGTCGGAGATGCTTCCTTCTGCCTGTTACAAACATTTGCACGACTTTAGTATACCCTTTTTACTCTACGAGTAACGGGTATAAAAACTTTTTTGGTTTTAATGGTAGCATCCTGCAATTTTGTATTTGTTTGTTTCATAATTTTACAAATTTTTGGCCAAGTCGGATGACTATATCGTATAGCTCCCATACGAACGATCGGTCGGAAAATGGGAATAATGGTATTTTTGAAAATAATTAACCGCGCATTTGCAAGGGTATAAAAACTTCGGCACAGCCGACGTTAGCTTAGCTTTCTCGTTTTTTTATAAATTCGGGTAGGAAGAGTATTTTTCATGATACCACTAATCCAGAAGGCCCATTTTTATCAACATATGTCCTGTGGTATGCACACATATAGAGTACCCACTGTACATTTTAACTTACACACATTGTTACACTTTGTTGCAATGTTTCTGTACATTCAAGTCCCACGCTCAAAGCCAAAGTAATATGATCCTTCAAACTTCATAAGTGCTGCGTCGGCATATTTAGCATAAGCTGGCGGCGCAATTAACATGAGCCAATCCATGTGCACATAACACTCTCTCCAGCACAGCGCCGCTCTGAGCGTTGTGTAAATATTAAACACGTAATGTAGTCGCTCCGCTGCTAGCGTTTCTGACAGCGTAGCTGCGCGACTTTAGCTTAAGCAAAGCGTTACATAATTCTAAGCAATAATCTGAAGTTGGTGCGAAGAGTAACACGTTGAAGACCGAGTGCACTTTGTGCCTCGTGTAATAAAGTTGGCAAATATATAAGTACAACACCAGACAGTTTATTTTACTGGATTCTATTATGAAATGGCCCCAACTTCTACATGGCGACCGTGACCTTTGCCCTTTGACACCACCTTTACATGACATGAAGATATTATAGATATATGATCTTTACATGGCCTGGAGTGCTGGACAAAAATAAAATTCTGAGTGAGTAAAGTGTTTGGTGTTTCGAAGAAAATCTTGTGTGAAATAATGAAAAAATATGAAACCAAAAAGAAAAGGAGGTGTGCGTAAAAAGAATTTCAAACGAATTGCCGAATTAAGAACGGCATTAAACGCACAAAACCCACCAGCATGGGAGACATCTTGCGATATAAATGAAGAACTACAATTTTTAAAAGTAAACTTGAGACAAAAACACAATATCGAAACCCAACACTTGAAAGCCAATTTAAATGCATAAAATCTCTATGCAAAGACACAACTAAAATCAAACCACCAACTGAAAAGACGATGCCCAACTTCCAGAACAAGTGCCCAGCAGATTGCAGAGGTCCACACACCGGCGTCCGTCAGCCTGTGCAGACCAACACCGGCCCCGCAGGAGCCCAACGGCCCTGGACATCAGCAGTAGCCAAATTAAAACCAAAAGTGGGAGCAAGAGAAACAACCCTTTGACACCTTGGGAACATTAATACAGTAAAACCAGCCTGTGCAGTCCAGCACCGGCATCGCATTCTCACATGCCTAAAAGAGGACTGATGGAAGCTGCAGTCAGAAGTTAAACTAACTACTTTATTAATGAAGAACAAAAAAAAAATATTTTAATTATTTCAATTTTAAATAAGTGAACTCTGTATAATGTTTGTAATTTTGAGCTGTCCACGAAAACGGCCCGAAAAGATTTTAACTAGGTAAGGAAAAATGTGAATTTTTTTTTCTCTCCACAAATGATAGAAAGTCTTAGAACGAAATTTAAAAACACAAAATCACACTAATAGCGAATATATATTGATACAATTAAGAAGATTTTTATCAACAAAAATAAAAGTAAATTAACAAAAGACAAATAAAAATTCATAAAACATATGAACAAAATGGAACAAATTTAAACTCAAACATTTCAAATTAAAACAAAAAAAAATTACAGGGACTTATATTCAGATTCAGACAGTATATTAATTTACAAATATCCAAAATGGGATGGTTTGGTTCAGACGACACGCAGTCGAAAGACAATACGGCCAATGTGGTCAACAACGTAAAAATAATAGATCACACAGATGATATACAATCTCTGTGGATTCTCCTTTTGATCCTTACAATAACAAGCGTAGCTCAGTTGTTGCTGACTTTATATGTCAAACACAATAAAATCATTAAAAAACGTTACGTAAGCAGAGCAAACGACTTAGATAGGGTATAAAAACAACAACAACAAAAAAATAGATATATATTTAAACAAATTAATATATGAAAAATAAAAATAAAATTACCTAGAAGGCAAAACTCTTATATACATGGAGTGGCAGGAAATGGTAACCAGCATCAGAGATATTAGAAATAAGTTTGACAAATCCTATGAATGCTTAAGTCAGAAAAGATCCGTACAAAATACAACGGTTGATAAACACGCAAACATACTAGTAGATTGCTTTAATGAAGCACGTCAGTTAATATACGACCATCGAGAAAAATTGATTAATAATCATTGGTCACAAGTATCGAAAGTTTTAAATAAACTCAGATTAAATTTAGTATCTGTAAAGACGAAATTTAATTTAGACATATCAATTCCAACAGTTTTAAATACACCCTCGACAATAGAATTAAGTGAAATTCATGAACTTCCTCAGAATGAAGAGATTAAAGAAAATTAAAATGAATCAGACACCGAAGTAGAAGAAAAAGATATACATAATTTGACAATTCCAGCTGTAATAACATTACCAGAGTTGTCAGATCTAGATTCCGTTTCAAATTCTACCGTGATAGAACAAAAGCCAAGCCCAATGACAGACACATCAGTATCTGACAGGGCGTATATAAGAGAAATCGCTCAAGCTATTCCCGAATTTGACGGTAAGAAATTGCATCTACAATTTATTATTAACAGCAGTAAAGTTGGTAAACCTTACAAAAGGACCATATGAAAGACTGGCTGTAGAAGTGATAAAATCAAAAATAGTCGGCTCAACGCTATACAAAGGTCAGAATGAAACAACAATCGACGCGATTATCCAAAAGTTGCAGGCTACGATTATCGGTGAAACATCCGATGTAGTCAAGGCCAAAATGGCAAATGTTTTCCAAAAGGGAAAAACAGCAACACAATTTACAAACGATATAGAAAATTTACGTAAATTGTTAGAATCGTCATATATCGATGAAGGACTTAGTGCAGAGCATGCTGATACCTTCAGCACAAAAGAGGCCATAACGACCATGATCAAAAACTGTGAGCATGGTAAGTTGAAAACTATTTTGGAAGCAGGCACGTTCAAAACAATGAACGAAGCCATTACCAAATATATACATTGTAGTACAGAAATGACGGGCAACGCAAGCTCGGTACTATATACCCAAAGAGGACATGGATATAGAGGTAATAACTTCAGAGGTAATTACCGAGGAAGAGGTAACTTCCATAATAATAATAATTACCAAAACAGTAATGGTTACCAAAATAATCATTACAGAGGTAACAATAGGGGCCGTGGAAATTTTTCAGGAAATTACAGAGGTTTCAATCAAAATTACAATAAGGCCAATCGAGGAAATTTCAACAATGGAAATCGAGGCAACCAAAATAATCAAAACAGCCAAAACAACAACAACAACAGAAATAATAACGTCAGACATGCACAAAGCACGTCGGAAAACCAGCAGAATCCCTTAAGTATTCAGAACCAATAGACGCAAAAATTCACACTATCAATCTCAGTTTAAATATTTTTATAAATTTAAAAAATGAACACACAGGAAAACTATTTACATTTTTAATAGATACAGGTTCAGACATTTCAATTATAAAAGAAAATTCCGATATATTTCAAGATATCGATCACACTAATATTACACAAATAACTGGAATAGGAAAAGGTTCAACAAAATCACTTGGTCAAACATTTCTCGAATTGAGAACAGGTAACTTCATTATACCATACAACTTCCATATAGTACCAACTGATTTCCCAATACCAGGAAATGGAATTATTGGTTTAGACTTCATAAAAACATTCAATTGTCTAATCGACTTCACTCCAGACAGCGATTCTTTAATACTAAGACCAAATAATTTGCAATCTTCAATACACATTCCAATTGTCCATAATATAGACAGCAACGAAATCGTCATTCCATGTCGGTCCGAAGTAATCAGACAAATTACAATAAATACAGATGACGAAGAGATACTAATACCTAATCAAGAAATTCAAAAAGGTATTTTCATTGCAAACACAATTTCTAATACAAAAAATGCATTCGTTCGCATACTAAATACAACGAACAAAACTCAAGTTCTAAAATTAGACAACCTCCAATATGAACCTTTTCAAAACTATGAAATATCACAGATAAATGATCAACAAAGAAAAGAATTAGTATTATCTCAATTAGAAAAGAACTTCCCATCTCAATACAAAGACGTTTTGACAGAATTGTGTTCGAAGTATACAGACATATTCGGATTGGAAAAAGAACCAATCACAACAAATAATTTCTATGAACAAAAATTGAGATTGAAAGATGATGAACCAGTCTATATAAAAAACTACAGAAACCCCCACAGTCAAAAAGACGAAATTGTAAAACAAGTTGAAAAATTAATAAAAGATAACATTGTAGAACCATCAGTGTCAGAATACTACAGCCCATTGCTTTTAGTTCCAAAAAAATCACTACCCGACTCAGACACAAAAAGATGGCGATTAGTGATTGATTACCGCCACATCAATAAGAAGCTATTAGCAGATAAATTCCCATTACCAAGAATAGACGATATTCTAGACCAATTGGGAAGAGCTAAATATTTTTCATGTTTAGATTTAATGTCTGGATTCCATCAGATAGAACTAAACAAAGACTCAAGAAACATAACGTCATTTTCAACGAGCAACGGCTCTTATCGTTTCACACGATTACCTTATGGATTAAAAATAGCACCAAATTCTTTCCAAAGAATGATGACAATAGCATTTTCAGGACTAAACCCTTCTCAAGCGTTCCTGTATATGGACGATTTAATAGTCATCGGTTGCTCAGAAAAACACATGCTAAAAAATTTAATTGACGTATTTGAATTGTGTAGAAAACATAATTTAAAATTACACCCTGAAAAATGTACATTCTTCATGCATGAAGTAACATTTTTAGGCCATAGATGCACTAGTCAAGGAATTTTACCTGATGACAAAAAGTACGAAGTCATAAAAAATTATCCAGTTCCTACTGACGCAGACAGTGCTAGAAGATTTGTTGCATTTTGTAACTATTATCGTCGATTTATCAAAAACTTCGCGGATTATTCCCGCCACATTACATACTTATGTAAAAAGAATGTTAAGTTCGAATGGACACCTCAATGTCAAGAAGCTTTCGATTATTTAAAAGAAAAATTAATGTCCCCGACATTACTGCAATATCCAGATTTTTCCAAAGAATTTTGTATCATCACGTATGCAAGTAAACAAGCTTGTGGAGCCGTATTAACCCAAGAAAGCAACGGATTACAACTTCCAGTTGCATATGCTTCTAGATCATTTACAAAAGGCGAATCGAATAAAAACACCACAGAACAAGAGTTAACAGCAATACATTGGGCAATAAATTATTTCAGACCATATATATATGGAAAACATTTTATTGTTAAAACAGATCATAGACCACTTACTTTCCTATTTTCAATGACAAATCCAAGCTCCAAATTAACAAGAATGAGACTTGATTTAGAAGAGTACCAATTTACAGTTGAATACCTTAAGGGAAAAGACAATCATGTTGCAGATGCGTTATCTAGAATAACCATTGATCAACTAAAACAAATAACAAAACAAATATTAAAAGTCACTACAAGAAACGAAAGTAGACAGAAAAAATCCTGCGCAGGAATAGATTCGGAATCGCGCAAGCAACCGAACACTTCGAAGCCCAAAATATATAACGTCATTCGAAATGAAGATGTTAAAAAAGTAGTGACCTTGCAAGTAAATTTATTAACATGTTTCTTGAAACATGGAAAAAAAGTAATTGCAAGAATTAATGTTGATGACCTATATACTAATGGAGTTTTTGATTTAAATCAATTTTTCCAAAGGCTTGAAAATTATGCCGGTATACATGGAATTATTCAACTAAAAATGGCACCGTGCGAAGAAATCCTTGAACACGTTTCAATTGATTCTTTTAAAAATATGGGCAATAAAATACTAAAAAATCTAAGAGTAGCGCTACTCCAGCCGGTGACCACAATAAAACATGATAATAAAAAAGAAATCGAAGAAATACTGTCTACATACCAGGACGATCCAACTCAAGGAGGACATACAGGAATAACGAAAACAACAGCAAAAATAAAACGTTATTATTACTGGAAAAATATGACACGCGACATTAAAGCTTATGTGGGAAAATGTCCAAATTGTCAAAAATGTAAAGTTGCAACACATACCAAAACCCCTCTAACTTTAACAGAAACACCACTAATGGCATTTGATAGAGTAATAGTGGATACGATCGGTCCATTACCAAAATCAGAACAAGGAAATGAATACGCTATCACTTTAATTTGTGATTTAACAAAATACCTTGTTGCCATTCCAATACCCGACAAAAGTGCTAAAACAGTAGCAAAAGCTATTTTTGAATCTTTTATTCTGAAGTACGGTCCAATGAAGACGTTCATTACGGACATGGGAACGGAATATAAGAATTCAGTTATCAATGATTTATGTAAATATCTTGGTATCCAAAACATAACATCTACAGCACACCATCACCAGACTTTAGGAAACGAATAAACACATGATTATTGTCCTTACGAATTAGTATTTAGCAGAAAACCTAGCATTAGTAAATCATTTAACAACTCGGAAAATCATATTAATCCGCTATATAATATAGATGACTATGCAAAAGAGTCAAAATATAGATTAAAATTAGCATATAAACGAGCTAGAACTATATTAGAAGAAAATAAGAGAAAAAAAATAAAGAATTATATGATTCTAAATTAAAGGACATAAATTTAGCAATAGGAGACAAAGTTTTATTAAAAAACGAAACAGGTCATAAATTAGATTTCAAATATACTGGACCTTATAAAGTAGAAAAGATACAAGATAGAGATAATATAGTCATTTCAGACAATAAGAATAAAATACAAACAGTTCATAAGGATAGGTTAAAAATTTGTATTTCATAATTTCATTTTTTTTAAAGTCCATGCATGGCGATAAGTTATCATTTTTTATATAATAAAAATACTTTTTATTCATTCTTAAAATAATATATATTTTAATACATTTCTTTTCAATTTTTATTGCACATTTTTACTATTTTATTAATATATCAATATATATCCGCACAAACTCATAAAGAAAAAATTACTAAAATAACATCATTCCATTACGTTATTTTTCAAAAGGAGGGAGATGTGATATGCACACATATAGAGTACCCACTGTACCCAGTACATTTTAACTTACACACATTGTTACACTTTGTTGCAATGTTTATGTATATTCAAGTCCCACGCTCAAAGCCAAAGTAATATGATCCTCCAAACTTCATAAGTGATGCGTCGGCATATTTAGCATAAGCTGGCGGCGCAGTTAACATGAGCCAATCTATGTGCACATAACACTCTCTCCCGCACAGCGCCGCTCTGAGCGTTGTGTAAATAATAAACACATAATGTAGTCGCTCCGCTGCCAGCGTTTCTGACAGCGTAGTTGCGCGACTTTAGCTTAAGCAAAACGTAACATAATTCTAAGCGATCAATCTGAAGTTGGTGCCAAGAACATTCACATCTAAGACCGAGTGCACTTTGTGCCTCGCTTAATAAATTTAATGAATAAAAACTCAACAACCTGACTAAGTTTATTTCACTGGATCGGCCTGGAAACGCACCAACCTTTACAAAGGTGAGGCAACTTCCTCACCTTGTTATCTGCATCAAAGCTCAAGCCATTAAAACAGTAATTGAGAACAAAGACAATAGCCTAATGAGTGATCACAACTATTTCATATTATCGATCTTTTTTTCATTTAGTATAAAATGAGTTTTAATAATCAGATCAGCGAATACGATAGCACCGATACTGAAAGTTTTTCCGGCGAGGTAAGTAGGCTCAATTCTTGTTAATAATATTATTGCTGCTGTTCACTAATACATATATTCTTTTTTTTCTTCGTTTATATTATATATATATATATTTCAGACTGACTTGCCAACAATTTTATCGCAGAGCAATAAAACGGCGATGATTTTCAAGTACTATAAAGAAACTAGGAGCCTTAACAATGAGTATAGGAAAATTTTGAGCAACATTATTGCTGAATATTTCCTGTTTAATAACATTCAAGTAAATAATAACATGAATATAAATACTTACAATATTTTTGGTTTTAATTTTTTTTTCAGCATTCAAACACATTCGGTAATAATATTTATATATTTTAAATAAATAGTATCACAAATTCCAAAATTTGTATTTCTAAAGTTGATAAAAATATGTACCTAAAACCTAGAAATAAATTTTCTAAATTTTAAAAAAATAACAGCCTAAAAACTAGAAACGGAATTTCTTAATTTCATTTTACGTTCGCCATTAAATTTAGAAATAGTATTTTAATTTTAAGTAAAATGTCAAGAAATTTTTTTTTAGTGACAAAATTATGGCGAATTTCTTAAATTTACGGCGAATTTTTTTCTGAGTGTAAGATCATACGATTATCCAGTTATGTTCTGGCGCCACCCACTATCGACTATGTCTGGGCTAAATATCAGAAAGAGACAGCCACAAGGTGAAACCTTGTTTCTCTCTCTATGAAAGGAAAGCTCTTCGCCTTCATGGGTTAAATATACCCAGCATCAACTCGGAGGTTTCATAGCTCAAGAACAGCGCTCGGAGTAACAACATCCAATCTTTGTCAAATTAAATAATAGCTGAATAGCTGAATAATAGCACGTGACGGTAGAAAACACCTACTGTACGGTGGAAAAGTGAAAGTGACGTAGTCACTTCCCCAAATATTATCACATTTTTTTCTTACCGGTAGTCTAAGGTATATCCTCTAAAAGTGTTAGAAATATAAAGTTACAGAAATTGATTATTTCATAGTGCCTGTGCCTGTGGAAAACCCCAAGACTGGTCACGGCGTCGTTCTTTCGCTATCGGACTCAAACCAAAACCCGGTTCTGCTTCGAGGAAAAATCCCTGGGAACGTATGGGCCGCACCCCAGCGCAAGGGCTGGGAGAGCAGCCGAGTCGGACGACCCACTTATAATCATTATTTAATCTTATCATAAGTTCCGATCTGTCTGTAAGAAGCTTAGAAAGAAAATTATGGCTGCTTAAGATAGCGAATTGTGCCCGTATCGGTTGACGAGTTCATCTAAATAATATTCCTATGGCCAAATGATAGTGGCCAAGAAGATCTTTATCGTTAAGATTCACGGCCAGCCTCGTCATAATGAAGTTTGCTTTGATGTTTTCCTATCACTTCTATTCGGCGAAGTCTTCTCAAACTGTTCTATGAAATTCTATTAAAACATGTGTACGCTTATAACTTCTTTTAACTACCACCCCAACAGTTCATCCTCATCGTCATCCTTGAGTTGGCTTAAATGTCTAATATTATTATTATTTATTTTAATTTGCATACATATGAGAATTACGAAAACAAAAAAAATTAATTGAATCGTCGATCCCTTTAATTTTGATCTCTGCCCATATTCCGAATTTGAACCTTATATTTTTCTATATCAATTAGTCATTTAAATTGTCAATTTTATTATATTTTAAATCCCAATTTGGAATTATATCTACTCAAATCCTTAATCTATATGAAACATGATTTATATGGAATCAAATCTAATCTTTTTCTTAAAGTCAATTAAATATTAAATAATGTTCCAAATACATTTTGGTTGTTCGTCCTGAGTAAAGCATGAAGAGGTCAAGCGACACGTGAACCCGTGTTGAGCTTGTTAGGGGTATTACAACTCAAGAGATCAGTATACTATCTTACAATGTAGCAGGATTGGCAAAAAAAATTCTTTTCACGGAGTTCTTCATATAAGTAGCTTCATTCGAAATATTTAACCTGTCTAAGACCTTTCTTGAAACCGAACTTGCAAATATTAAAGTGAAATTTAAAGCCTATGCCCTTAAGTGGATACCTGCTGTTAGGGTTAACAGTAGAGGAACAGCAAGTGGTGGAATGCTGTACGGAATAAAAAAGACTCTTTGTGACAGCAGAGTGGCGTCTTTTGTGGAATTGGAGAACAACGCCTTAATTAAAATTAATGGAGTAGCACGCTGTACAAACTGCCAGTGTATATTAGGCATATGACTAAATTTATTAATCTAATTTACATGGTCCTACACGTCGGGGGATACCATCAGAATACTAAATACACGAATCTTCGGTCTGTTGCGTCAAAGTCAACGTCAAAGTCTGAAATCTGGGTTTTCGTGGAATAACTTGAGAAATACTCATCCTAGATGGTTCAAATATTCCCGCGACCCCACTTACTTTAACGAAACGTCTTATGGATTTCGTCCATACATCAAAAAGCTCTACGACAGGTTTTTTAATCTGGTCTCCATACAAAAGTTGATTCGTAGTGATAAAAAAATTAACATTTTCCAATTATGTTAGTTGTTTTAGGTAATACAAGAAATGAATTTTAAGTTCAGAGTGTGTGCTGTTTTACAAAGGGGATAAATGTCTTGAATAATTTTTATTGCACGTTCTGCACATATGTTGCTGCGTTGCTGGTTCGGAATGGCAGAGTCCTCTTTTATCCAATGTTTTCGAAAGCTGTATTCAAAGCTAAGCTTTGCAATATTTTGAAAAAGTATGGTATTTTCCGACAAGCTTGGCAATTTTTCGTTCAACTGAAGTCACAGCGATGATAGGTACATTAAGTTTGCTCCACAAATTAATTAATTCCTGTTAAAGTCACGAATGTTGTTAATGTTAAGCTAAAAATATTGTATCGATAGTTATAAGTTTTGTCATCACTATCACGCATTGTATTGAGTATCATCTCTATCGTAAGGTCTAGAAAAGATGAAAGCACGTTTCGTTTCTTTAAAGTTATAAGAATAAAGAATTCCTAGTTTACTATATCAGGTTATGAGCCCAGGACACGTTGCGTAACACAAATAAGATATCAAGATGGATTACTTGAAGCATTCAGGAATTAAGCCATTGGCGTGTGAAGCAGATTGGCCATTGTGCAAAAGGAAGATTCGAGACATGCTGGATTATCACGATGGAGCTTTAGATGTTCTTGACTGTAAGCTAGTTAAGCCTGAGGCGTTGCCAGAGGGGGCGGACGCAGCTCAGATTAGAAGCCACAAAGAGAAGAGTGATTTTTATAGAAAGGCAAATAGTTATGCCAAGACAACGATATCAAGTGCAGTTACAGATGCGGTGTACCAAAAGATTATGGACAAAGAATCAGCGCATGAGGCTTGGGAAGCACTTAAGCAACAGTTTGAAGCTACGTCAAAAAACCAAGTTTTTAAGATATGTTCAGATTTCTTCGCCTTTAGTTGGCCAGAGGGCAGTGATGTTTCAACACATATTGCCAAACTTAAGAATTTATGGGTTGAGTTGAACAATGGTCTACTGGCAAAGGATTTGCAAAAGCTTCCAGATTTGATTTTGGTATGTAAAGCCTTACATATCTTACCCAGAAGTTTCGAGAATTTTCGACAGAGTTGGATGCTTCTGACCAAGGATACAGAGAAAACGTTTGATGAGCTGACAATGCAGCTGTGCATGTTTGGAAGAAGTTTGAGAGATGATGCTTGCGAAGATGGAGAACAGGAGGCACTTATGCTCAGAGGTAACAAGAAATATGAGGTTAATCGCAGCTACAAGGAGGATACCTGCAATTACTGCAAGAAGAAAGGACATTGGGTTCGCTACTGCAAGAAGTGGAAGGCTGATGGTCGTCCAAAGGCAAATCAAGTTCAGGTTGCACAGGGCAACTTAGCGGAACCTACATTATCTCTTATTTCTATTGACAACGAGATTAACGCAGCAGAACCAGAGTCGACAGAGTGGTGGATCGACAACGGAGCAACCAGGCATGCTACAGGATCGTCAGTATTTTTTAAGGAGTTTCACAAATTCGACAGTCCACGTTGGATTAAGGCAGCAGGAAAGGAAACTCTTTCAGCAGTTGGACAAGGAACCTTAATTATTAGATCGCAAGACAGAGAATTAGCACTAAAAGATGTATGGTTCGTTCCAAGTATTAATAGAAATTTATTTTCAGTGCTCGCAGCTCAAGACAGAAATGATAACAGCACTTTCGAGTCGACTTCAACAGAGTGCAAGTTAACGGTGAATCGACAAGTGGTCCTAAAAGGAGCTCGTCAAGTTGGAGGATCGTTGTTCAAGGCAGATATACAACCGGTTCTACCTATAAATACACCAGAAGTACAAGTAGCAGATACAGAGCAGTCTACGTTGGAGCTTTACCATGCAAGATGGGGCCATCAAGATAAGAGACACGTCAAGGATATGCTCGCTAGAGTTTTGGGCATAAAAGTTAAGCTTGACAACAGTATATGTGAGCCCTGTATATACGGAAAGAGTCATCGACAACCGTTTGGAACCAGAGAGAAATCAACCAGTCCAGGAGAGTTGATTACAACAGATATTTGCGGTCCATTCCATGAATCGTTTCAGAAGAAGCGATATCTTATTTTGTTTAAAGACAGCTATACAAAATTTCGATATAATTTGGATATATAGTAAAGCAGAAGTCGGAGGCTAAAGTTGCGCTAAGGCATATGATTGCGCACTCAGTCACAAATGGACACAGGATTAAGCAGCTACTAAGTGACAATGGAGGTGAGTTTGATAATACGGAGGTACGTGACATTTTAGAGAAACATGGCATCACGCAGAGATTGACAGCTCCCTACACTCCCCAGCAGAATGGTCACACAGAAATAAATAATAGAACAGTCGTAGAGATGGCAAGAACGTTTAAGTACTCAAATCCACAAGTAGATTTTCCGGAGTCTATATGGGCAGAACTAGTTAACACTGCTATATATACTCTTAATAGAACAGGAAAATCATCAGAACCAGGAATCAGTCCTTATGAGCTATGGATGGGTAAACAGCCAAGAATAAAACAGTTTCGCATAATAGGATCATTGTGCTATGTTCATATCCCAGTACAGAAGAGAAAGAAAATGGATCAGAAAGCTGTTAAAGGATCTCTCATTGGATATGATGGTGAAGAGCGCTATAGGATCTACATTAAAGAGAGAAACATGGTCGTGTTGTCCAGAGATGTAAAGTTTATTGAAGAAGTTAGCAACTGTAAGAAGAAAACCAGTTTAATGTTCAAAGATTTTGATACTCACAGTACAGAAGAGAAAGAAGAAGATTCACACTCAGATGAAAGTGAAAATGAAGACACTATAGTAGAAAATGATAGTGAAGACAACTATGAGACAGGAGAAGAGGAAATTATACAGTCTCCAAGATCCCTCAGAGATAGATCGAAGGTTAATAAACCACAGAAGTTCAGCGATTTTATCATGGAAGTACAAGGATTTAGCATGGAGTTAGAACCAGAGACGTTCACAGAAGCTATAAAGAGCAGAGACAAATATGAATGGCAAAATGCTATGAAAAGCGAGATAAAATCCTTAGAAGAAAATGGCACATGGAAACTTGTGACATTGCCACCAGGCGAAAAGGCTCTGCCCTGCAGATGGGTATTTCGCAAAAAGGAGAATGCAGACGGATCGATTGAGAAATTCAAGGCCAGACTTGTTATAAAAGGATTTGCACAGAGACCAGGAATAGATTATACACAGACGTTTAGCCCAGTTGCAAAAATGGGTACAATTCGATCAGTTTTGAGTATTGCATCAAGCGAAGGAATGCATCTGGCTCAATTTGATGTTTCAACTGCATTTCTTTATGGAGAATTAGAGGAAAAGATTTACATGAGTCAACCGGAGGGCTTAATGGATGGTACGAACAGAGTTTGCCAGCTAAAGAGAAGCTTATATGGACTCAAGCAAGCACCAAGGTGTTGGAATAAACGAATTGGAGCTTTTCTGACACAGCTTGGATTCAAAGTCAGTGAGGCAGATCCATGTCTATATATAAGAGAGCGTAACGGAAAGAAAATAATTCTTGTGATTTACGTGGACGATGGATTAGTTGCAGCGACAGATCAGCAAGATTTGCAGAGTTTTATATATGACTTAAAGAAGGAGTTTAAGATCGTCTCAAAAGATGCAGAATATTTTCTTGGACTTGAAATCGAGAAAGGTCAAGGATTCATCAAGATAAGCCAAGGAGGATATGCAAAGAAAGTATTAGATCGTTTTGGATTTGTTGATTGTAAGCCAGTTTCAACACCAATCATCAAAAGCACAGAGTCGTCTGAATCAGGAAAAGCAAACGAAGCCAAAGGGAGCTTTCCATATCGTCAAGCAGTTGGGGCTCTGATGTACCTTATGTTGGGCACCAGACCTGATTTAGCTTTCACCGTTGGATTTTTATCAAGAAGTTTAGAAAATCCAACTCCTGAGAACATTGTACAGTTGAAGAGAGCACTTCGTTACATTGCTGGATCCATAAATACAGGTATCGTTTACAAAGATGGCAAGAACAAAGGTATTCTGGAATGTTACAGCGATGCAGACTTTTCGGGATGTTCAAAGACTGGAAGATCAACATCAGGAGTTATAGTTAAGTACTCTGGAGGCGCTATTACTTGGATGAGTCAACGACAAGCAATGGTAGCCACTTCAACCACAGAGGCAGAGATTGTAGCAGCAAATGAAGCAGCAAAGGAAATCGTTTGGCTAACAAAGTTGTTTCAGGGCATCACCAAATTGAAAGAGGTGCCTATTCTACAAGTAGATAATTCGGCTGCAGTTAGGCTTGCTCAGAACCCAGAGTTTCATCGTCGTACAAAGCACATCAGGAACAAGCATTTCTTTATTCGAGAAAAGGTAACAGATGGGTTTATGCAAGTTCAGCAAATATCAACGGAGAAGCATGTTGCTGATATGATGACTAAGCCACTGCCGGGGCCACGCCTTCAATTACTTTGTAAGGAAATGGGCCTTTCTAAATGAATTTTATAGTTATTAATTTTTAGTTTAACAAGGGAAAGTGTTAAAGTCACGAAAGTTGTTAATGTTAAGCTAAAAATATTGTATCGATAGTTATAAGTTTTGTCATCACTATCACGCATTGTATTGAGTATCATCTCTATCGTAAGGTCTAGAAAAGATGAAAGCACGTTTCGTTTCTTTAAAGTTATAAGAATAAAGAATTCCTAGTTTACTATATCAATTCCAGGGCTATAATTTTTATACGAGTTTTTTAATCTTCTTGTGATTAGCCAATGCAAAAAATCTGCCAAGTATAGCAGCCTCCATTGGAATTTCAGATAATTCAGCTATATTGCCCTCAATACTAGGAAACTCTCGCAGTTTTGAAGATACATTTTCTTCCCATTTCTTTGCATTTTTTCTTACTATGGTCAAACTACTGCGAAACGACATTTTTGTGATAGAAACAATGACGACAAATGAAGTTCTATTTTTATATTTGATAAATAGGCAACGACCTACTTTTTCCTTTACCGTGTGCTTCAGCTTATAATTATCGATATCATAATACGAATCAACTTTTGTATGGAGACGAAAGTTGCGTATCGTAAAAGTAAGTGGGGTCGCGGAAATATATGACCCCTCTGGGATAAGTATTTCTCAAGCTATTTCACGAAAACCCAGATTTCAGACTTTGACGTGATTCCTGCGGAACGTTTTTTCGCGCAACAGACCTAAGATTCGTGTATCTAGTATTCTGATGGTATACCCCGTCGTGTAGGACGATGTAAATTTGATTCTAAAAATTAGTCATATGCCTAGTGTATATTAACTGCAACCACTGGGTTAGAGATATAGAAAACCCATACAACCTTTTGAATAATGTACAAAACGAAGAAAACATTATGATCATAGGAGACTGCAATGCAAGAATTGGGAATCTGCAGCTCGAGCAGACGCGCCTGATAGAAAGAAGAGAAGCCAAACACAGAATAATAGACTCGAATGGTCGTCGACTGAGCGAATTAATTGAAATGTTTGGATTTACGGTGGTGAATGGGAGGATAACTAGCGATGCACCCGGAGAATTTACACTTTCAAGAGGCGAATCTCGATCCACAATAGATTTCTGTCTGGCAAAAGGGAATTGGCTGGAACTGTTACATGATGTCAAAGTGCATGAAATGATATACTCGGACCATCTTCCATTGGAGATAACTCATAGCCTCTCTATAAGTCAAGCGACCGTTACCAAGCAACTTAAACTTCTGCCCAAGCTAAGATGGTCAAATAACTTTCTCTCTCGCTATAGAAGCAATCCAGACCGCAAACTTCAAGATGCCCCAAATGAAGTAGTTGAGCACCTCACAAGCTCTATCACAAACTCGGCAATCACACCAAGAACCAAATACAGTACCCACTACAAACAGGTATGGTACACCAGTCAATGGGAAGCAGCGCGACAGCTCTCCTTTAGAACGCTAAGAAAGGCAAAGAGGAAATACTCTTTAGAGACTATGCGAATGTACCAGCCAGCGAACGCATCCTATGAGACAATTTGCAGTAGCGCAAAAAATCGGTATTTCTCAAACCTGGCGAAGTCACTAGAGAGCATCAGCGACAGTATGACATATTGGGAAGCCTAAACGGGAAAACTTTTGTAAAAACTATAGCAGTCGATGCAGTAAAACTGAAGGACTATTTCAGAGACTTGCTGAAACCAATCGATATTGTATACCCTTTTCATTATGCACCACCATATTTTGAAAATGAAATACTAGATGGGGCTGTCACCACGCAAGAAGTAACCAATATAGTATTAAAACTAAATTAGAGAAAAGCACCTAGGACCTGGGAACGACAGAATACCTTCAGAATTTTTCAAATTTGCCGCTCCGCTGTTCCTGGAAATGCTTGCAGAAGAATTTGACAAAATCATGGAAAAATGTTCCGAATGGGTTTAAAAAAGCAATAGTATTCCCAATATACATAACGGGCGGCCCGGAAGTAGTTAGCATTTACAGAGGAATATCATTCCAAAATGCGATTGCGAAAATTTTCTCTGCAGTGCTTCTTTGGAGACTAAACCGATGGGTTGATGAAACCATCCAGCTAATAGAGTTCCAAGCAGGGTTCCGTAAGGGATACTCTACCATCGATAATATATTCAGCGTCACCAGTATCTTCAGAAAATATATTGATAGCGGTCGTAAGATATATGCTTTTTTCGTCGATTTCAGTGCAGCATTCGACTCAATAGACTGAAAAGCACTTATGTTTAAGTTGAGAAATTTTGGCGTTTCGACTAAATTTATTCAAATCCTCGAAAACATGTATGATGGAAATGAAGCAGCCTTTTGGGATGGAGAATTATTATCAAATTGGTTTCTTGCAGAGTCAGGTGTCAACAAGGTTGTCTGCTGAGTCTACTTTTGATCTCGATCTGTCTAAATGATGTATTAGACTATCTGCCGGAAGGAATTCACATAAATGGCATCAAGATAAAGTCCCTGTTATATGCCGATGACCTTGCTAGAAAACGCTAAAAAATTATAAATGCGCTGCAAGTATACTGCAAAACTTGGGGACTTAAAATTAACACTGCAAAATCAAAGATTCTAGTTTTCAAAAAACACTGGAGGAGACTGGCTTTAGACGAAAAGTGGTATTTGGGAGAGACCGAGCTCGAAGAAGTAAAAACCTATAAGTACCTGGGAGTGTGAATCTACCATAATGGGCAATTTAGATATAATTTGCAGGAAAAATTAAAGGACGCGAAAGTGGCAGTAAATTGCACATGGAAATACAAACTTTTCGGAGCACCTGTCCATTATGTGCTACGGTGAGGAAGTCTGGGGGATTATGCAGTAAGATGGAGTTGAGAGTTTGCTGAGATACTTCCTTAAAAAATTATTCCGCCTGCCAAGAAACACTCCAAACAGAATCTGGAAACTATACTGTCACCGCTTCACTTCTTTACCGCAGACATGCACTTTAAGTATATGCTGAAGGTTGGTAGCATGCCCGAATACAGACTGCCTAAAATTTTGACCCAGTTTCTGCTAAACGGACGCCATCAGTTTTTTCGAGAATGGAAACTACTATCAGTCAAGCATTTGGAACCACTAAACCTGGAAGAAAATTCGGAGTCGGGCTCATGGGCCACGGAAATATTAAAAAAGATGGATGCATCGTATGGATCAGCATTTATGATTGAATCAGCGAGGAGCTCCCAAAGTATCATCTACAAAAATTTTAACTACGACCTAAAATAAAGAAATTATTTCAACGACGCGTTTTCAGTGGAGCAAATCCGCACAATTTTCATGACCAGAGGTGAATTGCTAAAACTCAAGTTTGTCCAAAAGTTACCAAGCAGCAATACAGCGTGTTTCCTATGCAATTGGAACGAGCAGGAAAACGTTATTCATTTTATAGGAAGCTGTCCAATTTTGAGAGAGCACAGAATTTTACATTTTGGCATGGCAAGTCTACATACGTACGAAATTCATATGCTACTTAATGGAACAAATTGGTTAATCCTTTAATGAGTTAATGAGTAACACGGCAAACCGAATCTCGCGCCATGAAGTTGAACGATCTGGTATCTGGGGAAGACCCGGGAAGCCAGGTGTATTAGACCGAATAGCGAAGAATTTGGAAGGCAGTGATCGACAGACGGTTTACACCAAGTCGATATATTAATTTAAATATTTTATATACGGAAAAAAACTTTTCGTTTAGATATAAATTTAGAATCTAAAGTATCATCTATGTATCCATGTATAAATTTAAATGAAGAAGCACTACTGCTATGTCCCGTTTCTTATTGAGGATACTGAACTAGATGCGCCAATCACTAGATATGAGGTACAGAACGCTTTACATAAGACTAAACCACATAAAGCCCTGGGAGCGGACAGAGTCCCCTATGAGCAACTGATACATTCCACGAAATCATTCCAACAAGATCTTGTCGTTGTATGTAACCGAATGTTAATAACGGGTGAAGTTGTAAAAACTGTGATCTTTCCGATTCACAAAAAGGGCTTTCATCATGAGGCTAGCAACTATAGGGCAATAGCATTCATGAACTGTGTTGCCAAAACACTGATGGGTATAATTTCCAATAGATTGTTTGCCTGGGCGCAATCCTAAACCTATCTGCGAGTGTCAAGCCGGATTCCGTCTTAGGTAATCTACCTCGCACAATAAATAGGTATACATAGTTACCCTTTTATAATAAGAAAATGCAAGAGATCACAAGCTTTAAGTACACACTTTAGAATCTATACCTCGCGAATGAAGCAGAGATATGATATGACGGAGCTTCTTTACAGAAATAATGATACGGCTACGGTTCAGCTACGTTTCGGACACCATAAACATTCCGGAGTGTTTTTCGAATCCTTTAGGGAAAAACCTTTTATCGATTATCCATATAAAATCTAGAATTTGTTGATTTTAATATATGAAATCTTGGAAATAGTTAGACAACTTGTGGTCTTGCCTTAGAATTTTCTCTATCTGGAGTTATATTTGTAAGCGATAACATCTTAAGCAGCTTGCGGAGTTAATGCTGAGAGTGAAATTAACACAAAAAACCTTACACTTTATATTTCCCAATTCATCTTTCAGCTCTCCCAATCGACTCACATACTGGGGCGCTATAAATCGGAACGTTTTCTGGCCTCCAAGCCGGATGAAGATCGTCGTCGACGTACCATAATAGTGGAGAAGAAGAATGAATCTTATGGCTTCACCCTGCAAAGCTATGGCATACACTACAAACGTGACGAGGAGCTGGAGATGATTACCTATGTGGATTATGTGGAGTATGGTGGACCCGCTTATCGAGCAGGCATGCGAGAGGGCGATGTCATACTCTCGATTAATGGCAAGGATATGGAAAAGGCTGATCATAAGACTATAGTTGATTTTATCAAGCAATGCGATACCAGAATGCGAATGGTGGTGCTATTTGAGGATTGTGTGAGAATGATAGGTGTAGGGTATCTGATGAGATAGTCCACAATCTTTGACATATTTTTATCGGTTCTAGGTGGACCTGCACATGAGGTACATACAACTGCATAGTATGCTGCAGCAGAAGATGAACGAACTACAGCGTGTGCATCTGCGAGAGCGGGAGTTACTCGAGGGCAAATGGAAGACACACAGCCTACCCGCCCGGAAGAAGGCCAATGCACATAACTCTCCCAGCGATGGGGAGGGCATTTCACCCACCGAGGGGGGCGTTGTGGGTGTGGGTGAAATCTATCGTCCTGCTTTGTCCACTGAGGATGTGCCACATATGACAACACCAGATGCAGCCATCATACCACCACCAGCACAGTTTATGTTGACGTATCATTATTTGGATCCCACATATCGTTATGTTTTACGACCCACCATTACCAGCTCTGAGGATTTTGTGGACGCAGACCCACCCTGCAACGTAGCCAAAGTGATCACCAGCAGGCCCAGCGTTTTATACTGCAAAGAGCCGAGTCGGTGGACACGAATCAAAGCCAGTCGCAGTATCATAGCGTGAGTGAGCGACCAGCCAAGCCACCTGCTCCTCCGCCCCGCACCTGTGAGAAGCACAAGCCAGCTGCCAAGACTGCCAAAGCAGAGAAAGTGAAGTCCAGCAATAAACATTGCCATGTGGGTCACTCCTGTAATCCTTGTTTGGGTCACTTCCGTTGGAAATCGGCAGAGAAGTCGACGCCTTCAGCCTTCGCCCCGGACAATGTTAGCCTGGATGCCTATGATCTGGCCAGTCCCTGCTGCGATACTCAGTGTGTGCCCTCGAGAAGAAGACATCGCCAGCATAAGGAGCATACGCATAAGCACAAGCACCGAGACCGGGAACGGGTGGAGAGTAAGGAGCAGCGTACCAGACCCAAATCTCAGTCACATGCATCGCCCAATGCAAATGGTGGCGGAGGGGTAGGGGGACACCATCACCACCACTATCATCATCATTCGCATGAGCAGAGTCCAGCAGCAAAGCCAGCACAGCCAAAGCCCCTGCCCGTGCCCCATCATCATCATTACCACCATCAGCAGCAGCAGCAGCATCAACAGCAACAGCAGCAGCATCCATCCCAGGCGAGTAGCGTCCGTTCACGTTACTTTGATCTGGCCTCCGGTCTGGTCAGTCATTGTAGTCTACATTTCTGCACTTCCAGTGAGTTTGCACCCGCAGATTCCGCCTCCTATATTTATTTCTAATTCCATACAACCAACAACTAGTCTTTACAAATCGATATTTAAGTCAATCGGGAAAATCAAAGTAGTTGGCATGCAGAGCTTTCCAATGGCTTTCCCACCCCACGTGCCAATGACATCTCAATTTATTACACTTACTGTCCTTAGAAACCGAATTTAAAGTCAATTGGCTGAACAAAAAAATTTGGCATTTCGAAGTTTTCGGAAATTTTCCTTGTGGGCGGATTTTTCGAAATCGGGAAATCACGTGTCCAATTACTTCAAGTCAATCAGATCCAAAACAAACATTTAATTAAACAAAAAAACAGAAATCATTCACTTCTTACACCGTCAAGTTGACTGTAAATAGTTTCACTATTCGCTTTTGACCTGATCCCATTAGAATTGAGCTTTCATGTTTAGCATTGCGCTTAGCGTGTGTACTCAGCAGTCGTTGTGTGATGAAATACCAAGGGCATAAGTCGATCAAAGTGGGCGTGCGTTTTGATTTTTGCCAAAAACACAATGTCCGGAAAAAGAACTTCGTTTAAGGTCACTCAGCTGGTATATTATAGCCAACAGATTGGCAAAACAGTTCCAGAGCTGTCCGAGATGATCTCTGTGACTAGACCATTTACAAAATTTTAAGTTGAGCGAAAAAAGAACATAGACTCGAGGCAAAGTCAACAAAACGCCGTCCCCGAAAAATATCAGACAGAAATGAGCGAAAATTGCTAAGAAAAGTGTCCGAAAACCCCAAAATATCAATCAGGAGCATTGCCGAAGAGTTGAAGGAAAACAGTGGTGTCAATGTTTCCCATGAAACAGTGCGTCAAGTGCGCATTTGAAATGACTACACATCCCGAGTAGCACGAAGGAAACCTCTGCGTTCATTGATAAATACCGAAAAGCGTCTTTCGTTTGGTAAAATGAACAAGAAGAAGCCACCTGAGTTTTGAGTTGACGTTATATTTTGTGACGAGACCAAAATAATGCTGTACTACAGTGATGGCCCATCCAGAGTCTGGCGGAAGCCCTTAACAGCTTTGCAAACAAACAAAAACATTATTCCGACAGTTAAGTTTGGCAAACTTTCCATCATGGTGTGGGGTTGTAATCCAGCAAGGGGATTGGGGAATTAGCTTTTATTGAAAGTACCATGGATGCTAAACTATATTTGGAGTCACATCTGGTTAGCAGTGCTACCAAATTTGGATTTACAGTGAGGATGTGGCTACTCTTAATTGTGGAAAAGTGTTGATCTCCACCCCAGAGTCCAGACTTAAACTGTTGCACGCAGCTCGGGGCAACGAGCCACAGTCGGGCAAGCTGCAGCCCGCAGCTCCCTAACAAGGGCCCGCGGCTCGGGGCTGCGCACATCAGCCCGCGAGCAGCGAACCAGCTGCAGCACACGGCTCGCTAAATATGGCCCGTTGCCCCGATGTAACCTACAATTCAGTAATCCGAATGAGGTATCGTAGACCAGATAAGTTTCGTTGTGATTCTTGTTGTTTTTTTGCGGCTAGCAAAATAGTCCTAACGAACAGACCTAACGAAAGCCACACACTCAAGGGACATACAAGTATAAAAAAACAAAGTAAGAATCCATTGCTGTCTCCACAAAATTCAAGAGGGGAGGACAGAAATCCAAAACTCAAGAAAAGAAAAAAAAAAAATATGAACACAATGAGAACTTTTAATAGAATGTTATTGTACAGCTTTGATATTATGTGCCGTACCGCTTCTGTACCCACCCTACCATGAGTTTCCAATAGCAAAATCTAGAAAACTCCCAAAAGATTGTTACTCTCTCATCTTAACCTTCAAGTAAACATAACGAAAAGATTCACTCCTTTTTATAATGTATTCCATGTCATAATACACTCAAAAGACATTAGCAATTTCATTACATAATCATTTCTTTAATATAAGTTCAATTAATTTCTTCGACTCAAAACAATAGTGTTAACTTAACTAGTTTTAAACATTTTCTAAAAGACTAATTGGAAAAAAGGGTCTTTGTGCATTCAGGAGGCGATATAGATTTGCATAATCTTAATTTTAATTCAAATTCAACAAAATTAATTAAAGTCCATTCAAGCAGCTGAATATCAGATTGAGTACTTTTTCTCACCTATACACTTAAGAGTAACGTAACATAAACATTATTTTATGCCAATTTAATTTTATTCATATTTAGTGTAAAAACAAATGTTCATTTTGTAATATGAAACGCAACGATATAGCACTATTGACGGTAGCCGAACTTAAAGAAAAGTTAAGGGACTTGAATTTGCCGCGATCAGGTGCTAAAGCTTAATTACAACAAAGACTAATTTCTTACCTTTGGCCAGAACAAGACGAAAACGAATTATCTATATACAAAGAACCAGAAAACGTGGAGGCAGAAAACGAAGGAGTAGAACATTCGAATCAAGGTATATCAGATAACGAGCAGTCAAAGAATTTTGAGGTCGACTCTGCTAGTGACCAAAATTTAACAATGTCGTCGTTCACATTAAAGAACCTACACAGAGAAAAAAAGTATCAATATCAATTTAATCTGGGCTGGTTAATTTGACATTTTGGCAAATATCTTTTTTTTCATATTACTTCGAAACTAAAAAATTTCATTTTGACCATAAAGAGAAAGGGACGTCTAGAAAATTTGAAGTTGGAAAGAGACAAATGGTTTTTCATTTCGAAATATCAGCCTACGTAACGAATTATTTAAGTAGGCTCTGCGGCGTGTCGCCACACATGTGTCCGATAAGACGCCATTCTATTCGTGTTAACAGCGAGAGGTCCAGAGTTCGATCCCCAGTCAAGGAGAGGAGAAGTAAATAAAATAATAAAATTAATGTATTTGTGTTTTTCTGATTCTCTAAAATTATTAATAGTACTTAGCCACTAAAAGCACAGAGTGAAGCTCTATATTCAATATTTTTTTTGTATTGTATCATAAGAACATTATTAAATATCAATGTAATCTTATTAATATAGATTTTACATTCTCGAAAATATCAGATTGATATTTTCGAACAGATCATTCGTAACTTTATAATATCGGCTTTTTATTGATATGAAAAAATATAACATTGAGCCCCAGATAATACCATTTTTTTTTTCTGTGTAGAAGATTCCCTTTCAGCTTTTACAGGTAATGGTTCGCCGGACGTTGATGAGTGGCTGCAAGGTTTTGAACTAAATGCTGCAACTGTGCCGTGGAATGACTTGCAAAAATTTATATATGGTAGGCAGTTAATAAAAGGCGCAGCAAAATTATTTTTAAACAGTCAATCAAACTTAAATTATTGGAATTCTTTAAAGACAGCTCTATAAAATGAATTTAGTGTGAAATTTACCTCTAAGCAGGTGCATAAACTGTTGGAAAACAGGAAGAAAACCCAGAAGGAAAGCTTGACAGAATATTTCTATAGCATGTGTAGCCTAGCGAAGCAAGTGCAGTTAGAAGAAGAAAGCGTTATAGAATATATTATAGAAGGCATTCCAGACTCTAAGCAGAACAAAATCTGTTTGTACCAAGCTGCAAATTACAGAGTTTCGTGAAAAAATAAAAATTTACGAAAAAATAAGCGCGGGCCCAGGTTTTAAGCCGAAAGCAAAATTTGAACATAGTCCAGCCAAAAGCAGTAAGGCCGAAAGACATTGCTATAATTGTGGAGACACCAATCATTTGGCAAGAGATTGTAAAAACGGGGTTAAATGCTATAATTGTAACCAGATTGGACACAAAGCAAACCAGTGTGCAGCAAAGGGTGCAAGGAAAGAGGTGAAATCAGAAAGAGCTAACATGCAGCAACTATCACAGACTACATTAAATCAAGCTTTTACAAATGTTAAAGTCGGAAATGATCAGATAGAAGCATTATTCGATTCAGGCAGCGACATTTGCACCATTAGCGAGAAGGCATATAGACAGTTGTGCCCAATTGCCTTAAAATCGGACGTAAAGGAATTGATCGGAATAGGTGGAAAGAAAATCTTTACCTTGGGATCGTTTACCGCCGCGACTAAGTTGGACAGCGTTCCTTTGAAAATGTGCTTTCACGTAGTGCGCAGTGAGGATTCCCTATACGATTGTGTGATTGGCAGTGACGTTCTCGATTTTGTCAGTGCAACTGTGGGGTCTAAGGGTGTGATTTTCAACGCAGTGGAAGAAGAACACGATTATATGAATTGTATAAAGGCTGGTCATGAGTTGAAGAGCACTCATTATAGTGGTAATCCAATGCCCAGCCTTACTGATTCAGGGTCGAGTATTTTCGAATTAAAAACTTAATTTTCTCAGATGCTATCAGCGGATATGAGCGAAGAGTTCTGCCCAGGAATGGATTTGCTACACTTAAACAACGAGTTGAGGTCAAAAATACTGGGTCTAGTTTAGAATTCCAAGCCGGCGAAACCAAAGGCAAGTCCAGTGGAAATTAATATATTATTGTCAGATGAAGTTCCAGTGGCTCAAAGACCAAGACGCTTGCCATTCAAGGATAACGAGATAGTTGACGCACAGGTCAGGGATTGGTTAAAAGAAGGAGTAACTCATCCTAGTACTTCCGAGTATGCTGCTCCGGTTGTACTAGCTGCCAAGAAGGATACAACCAAAAGAGTTTGTTGCTAATACAGAAAGCTTAACGAGAAGATTATTCATGATAACTTTCCAATGGTTCTGATTGACGATGTTTTGCATAAACTTCAGAAAGATCGTGTCTTTAATACGCTGGATTTGCGTAATCTGTTTTTCCATGTTCAGGTGCAGGAGGGCTCACGAAAATATACTTCCTTCGTCACACAGAGTGATCAATACGAATTTTGTTTTGTACCGTTCGGGATTTCGAATTCCCCAGCAGTGTTTATGAGGTATATATTCGCCGTGTTGAGACCATTGATAGAGGACGGTACATTGATTTTGTTTATGGACGATATCATCATTCCATCAAAAGATGAGAAAGAAGGACTTGCAAAGCTTACAAAGGTGCTAAGACTTGCAGAGATTTCAGGCTTGCGCATTAAATGGGAAAAATGTCAGATTCTGCAGCGTAAAGTAAATTTCTTGGGGTACATCATAGAGGGTGGGACGATTAAACCCTCAAAGGAAAAAACGGCGGCAGTCGATAATTTTCCAGTCCCGCGAGAAAAGAAAGGAGTTCAACGTTATTTGGGCTTAACTTCCTATTTTCGTAGGTTCGTGAAGGATTTTGCTACTATTCCTAGGCCACTTTTCTTTAATGAAACAGAACGTTTCATTTAAAATGGGCGAAGAAGAGCTAGCGGCGTTTCACCAATTAAAAGCTTGTCTTTCAAGTTCTCCGATTTTGAAGTTGTTTGATCAAAGTAGTGCTACAGAGGTTCATTGCGGTGCAAGTATGTATGGGTACGAAGCTGTACTCCTGCAGAAAGATTCAGAAGATCAACATTACCACCCCGTAGAATACATGAGTCGGAAGACAACACCAGCTGAGGAAAAGTATCCTTCTTGTGAGTTGGAAGTACTTGCTATAATTTGTAGCGGCGCCTGAAGCGTTTCCTGAACCCAAAATAATAGATTAGCTCGTATTCGAATAAATCAAAAACTTGTTTTTTTATTTGAATGTAACCGATTGTTTTTGTAACCGCCGTTAAAAGGGCATCCTGCAAGTAGGCAACATTATTTTTCTTTTAGCGGTTTTAGCCGTAAAAGCTCAAACAGCTGATAGCGCGTTGCTATGGATTACATATCGTGATCGAATGTAACTAAAAGCTCTCGGTTGACAGTGACATCTGTCGTCAAAAGCTTAAACACTGGTACTTCCGTTTCCCTGTTTCGTTCTTTCTAAAGAAATCCGCCAAGCCGTCAAGAAGCGGTTGTGTGCTAAACCTAAATCTATTTTTTGAGAAAGAAAATTCTGAAATTGTGTTGTGGTGTTCAGAAATTAAGGCGAACATAAATCCATTTTTCAAACGGAATTAGTGCGTGTGCCAATAATTGCTTTGGGTGAGTTTGGGCATCGTCAGCCTACGCTCATACTTATTAAATTTCGTGATGCAGGTCTTCTCGTGACCCTCATCCTGATCCCAGGTGAATCCCTGGTTGCATTTGGTTTGTCCATTTGGATCGGAAAGCCTGCACCCGGCCCTAAGGGCGCGCAAGTGCAGATCAAGCCGGCTCGGCTCCAGGCAGCGCTGCTGCGGCCAAGCCGGACCTAACCACCAAACACCGGCGGTCTTAGAAGTAGATTAATTAAACCCACCAGAAGCCTAACTCTGTTTGCCCGTTCCTGAACCGCTGCCGGGATGTTCAACTGAGTAGCCAGGCCAACAAAAACTACAAGAAGTCGTTGACCTCGGGCGTGCTGATGTGAATTTGTGACCCAACCTGGTGCCACTCCTTAACGATCCCGCCCGAGCTGGTTCCATGAACCTAACCTAAATTCTGAAATGCGAATTATTCTAAAGGGTTTGAGTTTGGTTGCGGTTTCATTTTTCTTTTAATTTCCTTTCATTTTGATTTCGGTTTCAACCTCTTTTGTCGAGAATGTACTTTGAATTAAAGTTTGATTAAAAATGTGGAAAATTTAGAAGAATGTAAAATTTAAAACAAAGTCAAAGGAAAAGATAATATAAAAGTCATGGTTCTATAAAGAGTAAAACAATAAGAAATGAAAAGAAATGAAAACTTTCGAACTGGTTAAAAATGCAAATGCCTAAACAAATTTTAAGTTACAGGAATCATCGCCGGGAGATCGATCTTTCGTCGCTGGAAATTTAAGTGAGTGTCAAACATTGATAAATATTTGTGGTTTTTTGTGTGTAAAGGTGAAATATGCATTTATACTCATGAAGTTCTGTTTGAATATTGGTTTTAATTATTCTTTTTGCTCGCCTTTTAAGACGATTTATATTGCTTTTCCAAAATGATGACTAAAAATCAAAAGAAAATTATTCGGTACAGTAAACCCCCAGTATGAAAACTCAAACGAAATCAAATATTGAAATTAAATTAAATTAAATTAAATTAAATTAAACTAAATTAAATTAAACTCAACTTAAATTAACTAAATTTTGATTCGGAAAGAAAATTAAGTTGAAGAACATTTAGAAGAAAAGAAAATTGAATTGAAAGAAATGAATGATCACTTTTGTAATTATTTGAGTTAAGTTACAATTTATTATTATACAATTTATACCCTATACCCTTATCGCTCACTTGAAACTATCTACAATTATGTTCCTAATTAGAGTTAAGCTCCGTTAATTATCTTTGCGGTTCGCTAAACTCGAATCTTGCCAAAAAAATGGGATTCTGTAATTACCCCGTACATTTTTACGCTGAATTAAATATTATAATGAATATGAACTAAATGTCTTCTGAACTCAAGCTAACGTTCTCGCCGTCGTAGGTTAAATGATTAAAGGGATCACCCGGAGTTAGTCTGAGGCTGGTGATCAAAGGTAGGGCGGGCAATCTGCGACCACGATTCCACCTGTGGCTTCGCACACCTCTCTCTCTCTCTCTCTCTCTCTCTCTCTCTCTCTCTCTTCTTCTTTGTCTTTCTCTCTCTTTAGTAATAGATCAGAATTTGTCCATTATCTACCGTACTTTAGTTCTCTAGCATTCTATATTTTGTCGCAGCACGTTATTTTCTAATCATGTTAATATAACAATAAGGCATCGGTATCAGCAAGACCTCCACCCCCAAAGCCGACAAGCTAGAGCCGGATATCATGACGTGAAACCGCTCGATACTGTGTCTAAGATTAGCTGTTCCTTGGTTACACGCTACAGTTATAAATTATTTAATATTAATATGATAAGTGGCGCCCAACGTGGGGCCTCATTGATTAAGGATTAAGTCAATGTGACTCACTAATAGACAAACTCTAATCAGTTTGCAAATTTTATTCCTTTTTCTTTCTCTTCTCTTCCTCTTTCTCCTCTTCTTAATAAAATTTTCCTTATTTTATGCAGCTGCTTTGGAAAGCAGTATGGGTGAATATCCGTATTTGCCACTGACCACAGCTTAGTAGAAAGGGACAATTTTAATTCTCTATTATAGTCATTGGAATAGGATTGTATCAGTATGTGGAAAATGCGGGATAGCTATAACTTCGGTTGGTTACCTGACCCGTTTTGATTCGCCTTTTCATTGACTAAGCCTATACTTAAAATACAACAACCTTGATTATATGTAGTCGCTTTGGAAAATAGAGGCATAACTTTCGAGCAGTGCCCTATCCACGATTAATTGACAAGGGAGTTTAATTTATTTATAAAGACCTTAGGTATTCATTAATTAAAACTGGAAAACCGAGAATATGTATTCAGATACGATCCTCGGGCCGTGGCAATCGATGATTATCCTGAAGTCTTAACAAGCTCTGGTGATTTATGCGGTTGAATTTAGCTGGTGTTGATCAGTCATATTCAGAGTTCAATCAGCAAGCTTGCTATTCTTTTATTTCATAGAGAGGTTGGTCAAATTTTTCTAATCAATCCCTACGATAGACAAGACGTTATGCTTTGAGTTCAATTTGTTATGAAATTATTGAGTTTATTGTTACCTTTTACCACATTTAATAGATCTTCCGTTATATCGTTTAGATTTTAGATATCTTCCGAACAAATTTTGTTTGCTTTTGTTGAAAAGCTAGCAAGTTGTGTTCACCTTTTAGAAAATTAATTTTTTTGTTTGGTTGCCTTATAAGATTATTTGAAATGGGGCTTGACCGATCACCTGAAAAAGAAGTCCCAGAGGCTGACAGCAGCCAAGTGTGCATGTTATGCAAAGAAAACATAAAGAAAGCTGCTGAGGATAATAAAACCGTGTGTGGACACGAGTTTCACAAATCTTGCCTTTCGGCTCATTTTAGGTCAAACAATACGTGCCCAGTTTGCAATGTTGTTTGTAGACCAACTTCCACTGCACCAGCAGGATCTATAGCTCAAAATACTCGTGGACAAGCTAAGTTACCCAGCATGCCTCCAACCGCTGGAAAAGTAGTTAGCAGGTCTAATGTTGATGATAATGCAACGACTTCCGTTAACGCCGCAATCGTCGGTATGGAAGAAAGACTCCTTAATTCATTAACTGAAAGGATGGCTGATTTCATCCAAAATACAGTAGTCGAGTGCGTGCAGCGAATAGTTGCAACACCTGAAAATACAGAAGCTGGCAATGCATCTTCACATATTCCAACCCCTGATGCAGTAGAGTATTCTGCTCCCAGTCCAAGGCAATTACCGACCACTTTAGCACCACAGCTATCGCAAAGAAGTGCCACCTCTGATCTGTTACAGAGACCCGATAAAGTGGTACACATTTTGAACGCCTGGAAAATAAAATTCTCCGGCGTAGGAGTATCTGTCGACAATTTTATCTATAGGGTGGAAGCACTGACACACCTAACATTAGAAGGCAATTTTTCTGTACTTTGTCTAAATATTAGTGTACTTTTTGAGGGTAAAGCAAATGAATTTTATTGGCGACATCACAAATCAGTGAAAGAAGTTCGCTGGAATAGATTATGCGATGCATTACGCCAACAGTTTCGACAAGAACGAGACGATAGTGATATTGAAGAGTTAATTAGAGATCGCAAGCAAAAAGTAAATGAGAGTTTTGACAATTTTAATGATCAAATCTCAGTCTACTTAGATCAGCTAGAGCAACCATGGCCAACTCGGAAGTTCGTGCGCGTTTTAAAGAATAACTTGCGTCCTGAAATTCGTCACGAATTGTTGAACGTAGAAGTTGTGACAGTATCTCAGCTCAGAGAAATCTGTCGGAGGCGGGAAACATTCTTGGAGGATGTAAGACGTTCTCATAGTTATGCCAAACCTGTCCCTTACAAGAAAGATGTCTCGGAAGTGAGTCAATTCATAGATTTTTCGACAAGCACTGACGAAGCAATCGAGTGTGAGATCGAAGCTTTCTCATTGATATGCTGGAATTGTCTCAAAGAAGGACATAGATACCAGGATTGTCTAGCTGAAAGAAAAGTGTTTTGCTACGGCTGTGGAGCTTCAAACACATATAAGCCCAGCTGCAAAAGATGTGCAAAAAACTTCCAGTTCAGCACGTCGAAGTCTGTTCCCAAAGCAACGACTCCGGCGGTGCTGAGAAGTCAGGCAACGAACACAGATTAAACACGGATGCACTTCCAAATGCACCGTCCACCCCACCTGATTCGACAAAATTCAAGGAAATTACACTTTTGCATAATAAAATAGACAGCTTAACAAGCATACCCCAACCGGAAAACCTATGCTTACATTATTGCGAAAAGTTCAAGTCACGTAGCGCAAGGAGAATAGCCTCATTTTGGATAAAGGTAAAAGAGTGTAGACTCGGAATAAAGCACATTTGCACGATTTCAGAAACAACAAAGGATCCTCGTCCGTTTATACCAATTAACTTATTTAAGCGTACTGTTTATGGACTCCTTGACTCAGGAGCTTTAATGACTTGCATTGGAGGCAAATTTGCTGAAGAATTAGATATAGAAAAGATGCCTAACAAGCTGATTAACGATAGTGCTAGCACAGCAGATGGCCGTGTTCAGCGCATTAAAGGAAAATTAAAAGTAGAAGTTGAATACGATGGTGTTCGAAAATCTTTAGAGATTTTTATAGTTCCATCTCTCAGACATGACTTATATTTAGGTATCGATTTTTGGAAACTGTTCAACCTTTTGCCAAGTAAATTATGCGTGGAGGAGTTAGATAAGCCTCACGACATACCCAATCCCGACCAGCATGAGCTTAGTGATGTACAAAAAGCCCAATTGGCCATTGTTGTTAAATGTTTTCCCTCATTCTTACAAGAAGGATTAGGTAAAACAAACCTTATCACACACACAATCGATGTGGGTACGGCTAAGCCTGTAAAACAGCGGCATTTCCCAGTTTCACCTGCCGTTGAGAAAGCAATGTATGCTGAAATCGACAGAATGTTGAAATTAGATGTAATTGAAGTTTCTGACAGCTCTTGGTCATCCCCAATAGTAATGGTAACAAAACCAGGAAAAGTCAGAATATGCCTCGACTGTCGGACGGTTAATAGTTACACCGAAAAGGATGCTTATCCTTTACCACAAATTAGTGGAATTTTGAGTAGATTACCCAAAGCTGAATTTATCACAAGTCTTGATCTAAAAGACGCCTATTGGCAAGTGCCTTTAGATTCAAAGTCTCGCGACAAGACAGCTTTCACAGTACCTGGTAGGCCTCTCTACCAATTCAAAGTCATGCCCTTTGGGTTATGCAACGCCACCAGTACTATGTCAAGATTGATGGACAAAGTTGTTCCAGCTCATCTCAGAAATGAGGTATTTGTATATCTGGATGACTTGTTGATAGTTTCATCTAGCTTTAAATCTCATTTAGAGGTATTAAGAGAAGTAGCATTCCACATAAAGCGTGCAGGATTGACCATCAATATTAGTAAAAGTCATTTGCGACGAGCATGCGACGGGTGCGGTATCTAGGTCACATTATCGGTGATGGGGGGATTCGAACCGATCCTGAAAAGATATCGGCGATTACAAACTTCCCAGTACCGAAAAAGCTTTATGGGCTTATGCGGCTGGTATCGCAAATTTGTTCCGAATTTTGCCTCTCTTTCATCCGCTTTGACTGATTTAATGACTACGAAGCGGAAATTTAGTTTAACTGATCAAGCTTTAAAAGCATTTGAAGAGTTAAAGCTTCGCCTCAGCGAAGCTCCTGTTTTACGTAGTCCGGATTTCACGAAACCTTTTATGATACACTGTGACGCTAGTAAATCCGGTGTTGGAGCTGTTTTAGTCCAATTGTCAGAAGCAGGAGACGAGTGTCCTATTGCGTTCGTGTCTAAAAAACTGAACAAGGCACAGCGTAACTATACAGTGACAGAACAGGAATGTTTAGCAGCGATTGTTGCTTTGAAAAATTTTCGAGCTTACGTTGAAGGTCATGAGTTCAAAATCATAACCGATCACGCTTCTCTGAAGTGGCTTATGGCTAACAATGACCTAAATTCTCGTTTGGCTCGATGGGCCTTAGCTTTACAGCGATATAGATTTACAATTGAACATCGCAAAGGTTCCCTGAATATTGTACCTGATGTGCTATCGCGAGTCAATGAAGACGAAATAGCTGCGATGGATTTGCGTGAAGGATTATTGGTAGATTTAAATGCTGCTCAGTTCAAATCCAACGAATATATCGATTTGGCTGAGAGAGTAAAAGCTAATCAAGATAAATTGCCGGATGTGAAAACAGAAAGCGGCTTTGTATATCGTCGTGCAGAGCACTTATCGGGTGAACAAAGCCACGATGTGTATGCATAGAAACTGTGGATACCAAAAACTCTCGTTCCAGAAGTTTTATCCAAAGCTCTTGATAGCCCACTTGCCTCTCATGGTGGAATCCATAAAACCATAGAGAGAATAAGGCGATATTATTTTTGGCCAGGTCTAGTAACCGACGTCAAATCCTATATAAATGCTTGCGATGTCTGTAAAGCTACCAAATCGCCAAATTATGTTTTGAGACCTCCTCTTGGAAAACCACCCTTAACTCAACGGTTTTTCCAACGCCTTTTTATAGACTTTCTAGGACCTTACCCACGCTCACGTAGTGGAAATATCGGCATTTTCATAGTACTCGACCACTTTTCAAAATACGTTTTCCTAAAGCCTGTTAAAAGGATAAATGCGGAAATAGTAATCAAATACCTAGAAGGAGAACTGTTTATGACTTTTGGAGTGCCAGAAACGATTGTGTCTGACAATGGCTCACAATTCAAGTCAGAAGCTTTTCAGAAACTCTTACGTCGTTTCGAGATTAGTCACACCCTTACGGCTGTACATTCGCCTCAAGCGAATGCCTCCGAGCGAGTAAATCGATCGGGTTTATCTGGTATAAGGTCTTACGTACGCCCTGATCAGAAAGATTGGGATGAGTATTTAAATAGAATTTGTTGTGCCTTAAGGTCTTCTACTCATGCCAGTATAGGTACCACTCCTTACTACATGGCATTCGGTCAACATATGATTACAACTGGCTCTACATACTCGCTATTGAGAAAATTAGACATGTTAGAAGACCGTTCGCTGACTTTGGATCGACCCGATTCATTTGAAATTGTTCGCAAAGAAGCTCGTGACCAAATGGGAAAAAGTTACGAAAAGAATGAGCGGCAATATAACTTACGATCTAGGGAAGTATCGTATAAGGAAGGTCAGGAAATTTTTCTGAGGAGTTTTAAGCAAAGCTGTTTCCAGACAGGATACAACGCTAAATTAGGACCCTCATTCGTAAAGGCTCGAGTTCGTAAAAAGTTAAGAAACTCGAACTACGAGTTAGAAGATTTTCAAGGACGTTCTTTAGGTACCTATCATGCTAAGGACCTAAAGCAATGACGTCATCGCTACATGCGGTATAAGTCTAGAAGATCGTTGAGACCCCTAGCCTGATTTTAGCGGGGGGGTTTTGTAGCGGCGCCTGAAGCGTTTCCTGAACCCAAAATAATAGATTAGCTCGTATTCGAATAAATTAAAAAACTTGTTTTTTCATTTGAATGTAACCGATTGTTTTTGTAACCGCCGTTAAAAGGGCATCCTGCAAGTAGGCAACATTATTTTTCTTTTAGCGGTTTTAGCCGTAAAAGCTCAAACAGCTGATAGCGCGTTGCTATGGATTACATATCGTGATCGAATGTAACTAAAAGCTCTCGGTTGACAGTGACATCTGTCGTCAAAAGCTTAAACACTGGTACTTCCGTTTCCCTGTCTCGTTCTTTCTAAAGAAATCCGCCAAGCCGTCAAGAAGCGGTTGTGTGCTAAACCTAAATTTATTTTTTGAGAAAGAAAATTCTGAAATTGTGTTGTGGTGTTCAGAAATTAAGGCGAACATAAATCCATTTTTCAAACGGAATTAGTGCGTGTGCCAATAATTGCTTTGGGTGAGTTTGGGCATCGTCAGCCTACGCTCATACTTATTAAATTTCGTGATGCAGGTCTTCTCGTGACCCTCATCCTGATCCCAGGTGAATCCCTGGTTGCATTTGGTTTGTCCATTTGGATCGGAAAGCCTGCACCCGGCCCTAAGGGCGCGCAAGTGCAGATCAAGCCGGCTCGGCTCCAGGCAGCGCTGCTGCGGCCAAGCCGGACCTAACCACCAAACACCGGCGGTCTTAGAAGTGGATTAATTAAACCCACCAGAAGCCTAACTCTGTTTGCCCGTTCCTGAACCGCTGCCGGGATGTTCAACTGAGTAGCCAGGCCAACAAAAACTACAAGAAGTCGTTGACCTCGGGCGTGCTGATGTGAATTTGTGACCCAACCTGGTGCCCCTCCTTAACGATCCCGCCCGAGCTGGTTCCATGAACCTAACCTAAATGCTGAAATGCGAAATATTCTAAAGGGTTTGAGTTTTGTTGCGGTTTCATTTTTCTTTTAATTTCTTTTCATTTTGATTTCGGTTTCAACCTCTTTAGTCGAGAATGTACTTTGAATTAAAGTTTGATTAAAAATGTGGAAAATTTAGAAGAATGTAAAATTTAAAACAAAGTCAAAGGAAAAGAGAATATAAAAGTCATGGTTCTATAAAGAGTAAAACAATAAGAAATGAAGAGAAATGAAAACTTTCGAACTGGTTAAAAATGCAAATGCCTAAACAAATTTTAAGTTACAGGAATCATCGCCGGAAGATCGATCTTTCGTCGCTGGAAATTTAAGTGAGTGTCAAACATTGATAAATATTTGTGGTTTTTTTTGTGTAAAGGTGAAATATGCATTTATACTCATGAAGTTCTGTTTGAATATTGGTTTTAATTATTCTTTTTGCTCGCCTTTTAAGACGATTTATATTGCTTTTCCAAAATGATGACTAAAAATCAAAAGAAAATTATTCGGTACAGTAAACCCCCAGTATGAAAACTCAAACGAAATCCAATATTGAAATTAAATTAAATTAAATTAAATTAAATTAAACTAAATTAAATTAAACTCAACTTAAATTAACTAAATTTTGCTTCGGAAAGAAAAATAAGTTGAAGAACATTTAGAAGAAAAGAAAATTGAATTGAAAGAAACGAATGATCACTTTTGTAATTATTTGAGTTAAGTTACAATTTATTATTATACAATTTATACCCTATACCCTTATCGCTCACTTGAAACTATCTACAATTATGTTCCTAATTAGAGTTAATCTCCTTTAATTATCTTTGCGGTTCGCTAAACTCGAATCTTGCCCAAAAAAAAATGGGATTCTGTAATTACCCCGTACATTTTTACGCTGAATTAAATATTATAATGAATATGAACTAAATGTCTTCTGAACTCAAGCTAACGTTCTCGCCGTCGTAGGTTAAATGATTAAAGGGATCACCCGGAGTTAGTCTGAGGCTGGTGATCAAAGGTAGGGCGGGCAATCTGCGACCACGATTCCACCTGTGGCTTCGCCGCACACCTCTCTCTCTCTCTCTCTCTCTCTCTCTCTCTCTCTCTCTCCCTCTCTTTCTTCTTCATTCTCTTTCTCTCTCTTTAGTAATAGATCAGAATTTGTCCATTATCTACCGTACTTTAGTTCTCTAGCATTCTATATTTTGTCGCAGCACGTTATTTTCTAATCATGTTAATATAACAATAAGGCATCGGTATCAGCAAGACCTCCACCCCCAAAGCCGACGAGCTAGAGCCGGATATCATGACGTGCAACCGCTCGATACTGTGTCTAAGATTAGCTGTTCCTTGGTTACACGCTACAGTTATAAATTATTTAATATTAATATGTTAAGTGGCGCCCAACTATGGAGCCTCATTGATTAAGGATTAAGTCAATGTGACTCACTAATAGAGAAACTCTAATCAGTTTACAAATTTTATTCCTTTTTCTTTCTCTTCTCTTCCTCTTTCTCCTCTTCTTAATAAAATTTTCCTTATTTTATGCAGCTGCTTTGGAAAGCAGTATGGGTGAATATCCGTATTTGCCACTGACCACAGCTTAGTAGAAAGGGACAATTTTAATTCTCTATTATAGTCATTGGAATAGGATGGTATCAGTATGTGGAAAATGCAGGATAGCTATAACTTCGGTTGGTTACCTGACCCGTTTTGATTCGCCTTTTCATTGACTAAGCCTATACTTAAAATACAACAACCTTGATTATATGTAGTCGCTTTGGAAAATAGAGGCATAACTTTCGAGCAGTGCCCTATCCACGATTAATTGACAAGGGAGTTTAATTTATTTATAAAGACCTTAGGTATTCATTAATTAAAACTGGAAAACCGAGAATATGTATTCAGATACGATCCTCGGGCCGTGGCAATCGATGATTATCCTGAAGTCTTAACAAGCTCTGGTGATTTAAGCGGTTGAATTTAGCTGGTGTTGATCAGTCATATTCAGAGTTCAATCAGCAAGCTTGCTATTCTTTTATTTCATAGAGAGGTTGGTCAAATTTTTCTAATCAATCCCTACGATAGACGAGACGTTATGCTTTGAGTTCAATTTGTTATGAAATTATTGAGTTTATTGTTACCTTTTACCACATTTAATAGATCTTCCGTTATATCGTTTAGATCTCAGATATCTTCCGAACAAATTTTGTTTGCTTTTGTTGAAAAGCTAGCAAGTTGTGTTCACCTTTTAGAAAATTAATTTTTTTGTTTGGTTGCCTTATAAGATTATTTGAAATGGGGCTTGACCGATCACCTGAAAAAGAAGTCCCAGAGGCTGACAGCAGCCAAGTGTGCATGTTATGCAAAGAAAACATAAAGAAAGCTGCTGAGGATAATAAAACCGTGTGTGGACACGAGTTTCACAAATCTTGCCTTTCGGCTCATTTTAGGTCAAACAATACGTGCCCAGTTTGCAATGTTGTTTGTAGACCAACTTCCACTGCACCAGCAGGATCTATAGCTCAAAATACTCGTGGACAAGCTAAGTTACCCAGCATGCCTCCAACCGCTGGAAAAGTAGTTAGCAGGTCTAATGTTGATGATAATGCAACGACTTCCGTTAACGCCGCAATCGTCGGTATGGAAGAAAGACTCCTTAATTCATTAACTGAAAGGATGGCTGATTTCATCCAAAATACAGTAGTCGAGTGCGTGCAGCGAATAGTTGCAACACCTGAAAATACAGAAGCTGGCAATGCATCTTCACATATTCCAACCCCTGATGCAGTAGAGTATTCTGCTCCCAGTCCAAGGCAATTACCGACCACTTTAGCACCACAGCTATCGCAAAGAAGTGCCACCTCTGATCTGTTACAGAGACCCGATAAAGTGGTACACATTTTGAACGCCTGGAAAATAAAATTCTCCGGCGTAGGAGTATCTGTCGACAATTTTATCTATAGGGTGGAAGCACTGACACACCTAACATTAGAAGGCAATTTTTCTGTACTTTGTCTAAATATTAGTGTACTTTTTGAGGGTAAAGCAAATGAATTTTATTGGCGACATCACAAATCAGTGAAAGAAGTTCGCTGGAATAGATTATGCGATGCATTACGCCAACAGTTTCGACAAGAACGAGACGATAGTGATATTGAAGAGTTAATTAGAGATCGCAAGCAAAAAGTAAATGAGAGTTTTGACAATTTTAATGATCAAATCTCAGTCTACTTAGATCAGCTAGAGCAACCATGGCCAACTCGGAAGTTCGTGCGCGTTTTAAAGAATAACTTGCGTCCTGAAATTCGTCACGAATTGTTGAACGTAGAAGTTGTGACAGTATCTCAGCTCAGAGAAATCTGTCGGAGGCGGGAAACATTCTTGGAGGATGTAAGACGTTCTCATAGTTATGCCAAACCTGTCCCTTACAAGAAAGATGTCTCGGAAGTGAGTCAATTCATAGATTTTTCGACAAGCACTGACGAAGCAATCGAGTGTGAGATCGAAGCTTTCTCATTGATATGCTGGAATTGTCTCAAAGAAGGACATAGATACCAGGATTGTCTAGCTGAAAGAAAAGTGTTTTGCTACGGCTGTGGAGCTTCAAACACATATAAGCCCAGCTGCAAAAGATGTGCAAAAAACTTCCAGTTCAGCACGTCGAAGTCTGTTCCCAAAGCAACGACTCCGGCGGTGCTGAGAAGTCAGGCAACGAACACAGATTAAACACGGATGCACTTCCAAATGCACCGTCCACCCCACCTGATTCGACAAAATTCAAGGAAATTACACTTTTGCATAATAAAATAGACAGCTTAACAAGCATACCCCAACCGGAAAACCTATGCTTACATTATTGCGAAAAGTTCAAGTCACGTAGCGCAAGGAGAATAGCCTCATTTTGGATAAAGGTAAAAGAGTGTAGACTCGGAATAAAGCACATTTGCACGATTTCAGAAACAACAAAGGATCCTCGTCCGTTTATACCAATTAACTTATTTAAGCGTACTGTTTATGGACTCCTTGACTCAGGAGCTTTAATGACTTGCATTGGAGGCAAATTTGCTGAAGAATTAGATATAGAAAAGATGCCTAACAAGCTGATTAACGATAGTGCTAGCACAGCAGATGGCCGTGTTCAGCGCATTAAAGGAAAATTAAAAGTAGAAGTTGAATACGATGGTGTTCGAAAATCTTTAGAGATTTTTATAGGTATCGATTTTTGGAAACTGTTCAACCTTTTGCCAAGTAAATTATGCGTGGAGGAGTTAGATAAGCCTCACGACATACCCAATCCCGACCAGCATGAGCTTAGTGATGTACAAAAAGCCCAATTGGCCATTGTTGTTAAATGTTTTCCCTCATTCTTACAAGAAGGATTAGGTAAAACAAACCTTATCACACACACAATCGATGTGGGTACGGCTAAGCCTGTAAAACAGCGGCATTTCCCAGTTTCACCTGCAGTTGAGAAAGCAATGTATGCTGAAATCGACAGAATGTTGAAATTAGATGTAATTGAAGTTTCTGACAGCTCTTGGTCATCCCCAATAGTAATGGTAACAAAACCAGGAAAAGTCAGAATATGCCTCGACTGTCGGACGGTTAATAGTTACACCGAAAAGGATGCTTATCCTTTACCACAAATTAGTGGAATTTTGAGTAGATTACCCAAAGCTGAATTTATCACAAGTCTTGATCTAAAAGACGCCTATTGGCAAGTGCCTTTAGATTCAAAGTCTCGCGACAAGACAGCTTTCACAGTACCTGGTAGGCCTCTCTACCAATTCAAAGTCATGCCCTTTGGGTTATGCAACGCCACCAGTACTATGTCAAGATTGATGGACAAAGTTGTTCCAGCTCATCTCAGAAATGAGGTATTTGTATATCTGGATGACTTGTTGATAGTTTCATCTAGCTTTAAATCTCATTTAGAGGTATTAAGAGAAGTAAAAATTTTCGAGCTTACGTTGAAGGTCATGAGTTCAAAATCATAACCGATCACGCTTCTCTGAAGTGGCTTATGGCTAACAATGACCTAAATTCTCGTTTGGCTCGATGGGCCTTAGCTTTACAGCGATATAGATTTACAATTGAACATCGCAAAGGTTCCCTGAATATTGTACCTGATGTGCTATCGCGAGTCAATGAAGACGAAATAGCTGCGATGGATTTGCGTGAAGGATTATTGGTAGATTTAAATGCTACTCAGTTCAAATCCAACGAATATATCGATTTGGCTGAGAGAGTAAAAGCTAATCAAGATAAATTGCCGGATGTGAAAACAGAAAGCGGCTTTGTATATCGTCGTGCAGAGCACTTATCGGGTGAACAAAGCCACGATGTGTATGCATGGAAACTGTGGATACCAAAAACTCTCGTTCCAGAAGTTTTATCCAAAGCTCATGATAGCCCACTTGCCTCTCATGGTGGAATCCATAAAACCATAGAGAGAATAAGGCGATATTATTTTTGGCCAGGTCTAGTAACCGACGTCAAATCCTATATAAATGCTTGCGATGTCTGTAAAGCTACCAAATCGCCAAATTATGTTTTGAGACCTCCTCTTGGAAAACCACCCTTAACTCAACGGTTTTTCCAACACCTTTTTATAGACTTTCTAGGACCTTATCCACGCTCACGTAGTGGAAATATCGGCATTTTCATA
Source organism: Lordiphosa andalusiaca (assembly GCA_035044965.1). Taxonomy (NCBI): domain Eukaryota; kingdom Metazoa; phylum Arthropoda; class Insecta; order Diptera; family Drosophilidae; genus Lordiphosa; species Lordiphosa andalusiaca. The sequence continues at coordinate 43,663 of JAWNNM010001191.1, read as the reverse complement.
GTACTCGACCACTTTTCAAAATACGTTTTCCTAAAGCCTGTTAAAAGGATAAATGCGGAAATAGTAATCAAATACCTAGAAGGAGAACTGTTTATGACTTTTGGAGTGCCAGAAACGATTGTGTCTGACAATGGCTCACAATTCAAGTCAGAAGCTTTTCAGAAACTCTTACGTCGTTTCGATATTAGTCACACCCTTACGGCTGTACATTCGCCTCAAGCGAATGCCTCCGAGCGAGTAAATCGATCGGTTATATCTGGTATAAGGTCTTACGTACGCCCTGATCAGAAAGATTGGGATGAGTATTTAAATAGAATTTGTTGTGCCTTAAGGTCTTCCACTCATGCCAGTATAGGTACCACTCCTTACTACATGGCATTCGGTCAACATATGATTACAACTGGCTATACATACTCGCTATTGAGAAAATTAGACATGTTAGAAGACCGTTCGCTGACTTTGGATCGACCCGATTCATTTGAAATTGTTCGCAAAGAAGCTCGTGACCAAATGGGAAAGAGTTACGAAAAGAATGAGCGGCAATATAACTTACGATCTAGGGAAGTATCGTATAAGGAAGGTCAGGAAGTTTTTCTGAGGAGTTTTAAGCAAAGCTGTTTCCAGACAGGATACAACGCTAAATTAGGACCCTCATTTGTAAAGGCTCAAGTTCGTAAAAAGTTAGGAAACTCGAACTACGAGTTAGAAGATTTTCAAGGACGTTCTTTAGGTACCTATCATGCTAAGGACCTAAAGCAATGACGTCATCGCTTCATGCGGTATCAGTCTAGAAGATCGTTGAGACCCCTAGCTTGATTTTAGCGGGGGGGTTTTGTAGCGGCGCCTGAAGCGTTTCCTGAACCCAAAATAATAGATTAGCTCGTATTCGAATAAATCAAAAACTTGTTTTTTTTATTTGAATGTAACCGATTGTTTTTGTAACCGCCGTTAAAAGGGCATCCTGCAAGTAGGCACCATTATTTTTCTTTTAGCGGTTTTAGCCGTAAAAGCTCAAACAGCTGATAGCGCGTTGCTATGGATTACATATCGTGATCGAATGTAACTAAAAGCTCTCGGTTGACAGTGACATCTGTCGTCAAAAGCTTAAACACTGGTACTTCCGTTTCCCTGTTTCGTTCTTTCTAAAGAAATCCTCCAAGCCGTCAAGAAGCGGTTGTGTGCTAAACCTAAATTTATTTTTTGAGAAAGAAAATTCTGAAATTGTGTTGTGGTGTTCAGAAATTAAGGCGAACATAAATCCATTTTTCAAACGGAATTAGTGCGTGTGCCAATAATTGCTTTGGGTGAGTTTGGCATCGTCAGCCTACGCTCATACTTATTCAATTTCGTGATGCAGGTCTTCTCGTGACCCTCATCCTGATCCCAGGTGAATCCCTGGTTGCATTTGGTTTGTCCATTTGGATCGGAAAGCCTGCACCCGGCCCTAAGGGCGCGCAAGTGCAGATCAAGCCGGCTCGGCTCCAGGCAGCGCTGCTGCGGCCAAGCCGGACCTAACCACCAAACACCGGCGGTCTTAGAAGTGGATTAATTAGACCCACCAGAAGCCTAACTCTGTTTGCCCGTTCCTGAACCGCTGCAGGGATGCTCAACTGAGTAGCCAGGGCAACAAAAACTACAAGAAGTCGTTGACCTCGGGCGTGCTGATGTGAATTTGTGACCCAACCTGGTGCCACTCCTTAACGATCCCGCCCGAGCTGGTTCCGTGAACCTAACCTAAATGCTGAAATGCGAAATATTCTAAAGGGTTTGAGTTTTATTGCGGTTTCATTTTTCTTTTAATTTCCTTTCATTTTGATTTCGGTTTTAACCTCTTTAGTCGAGAATGTACTTTGAATTAAAGTTTGATTAAAAAATGTGGAAAATTTAGAAGAATGTAAAATTTAAAACAAAGTCAAAGGAAAAGATAATATAAAAGTCATGGTTCTATAAAGAGTAAAACAATAAGAAATGAAAACTTTCGAACTGGTTAAAAATGCAAATGCCTAAACAAATTTTAAGTTACAGGAATCATACCCGGGAGATCGATCTTTCGTCGCTTGAAATTTAAGTGAGTGTCAAACATTGATAAATATTTGTGGTTTTTTTGTGTGTAAAGGTGAAATATGCATTTATACTCATGAAGTTCTGTTTGGATATTGGTTTTAATTATTCTTTTTGCTCGCCTTTTAAGACGATTTATATTGCTTTTCCAAAATGATGACTAAAAATCAAAAGAAAATTATTCGGTACAGTAGACCCCCAGTATGAAAACTCAAACGAAATCAAATATTGAAATTAAATTAAATTAAATTAAATTAAATTAAATTAAATTAAATTAAATTAAATTAAATTAAACTAAATTAAATTAAATTAAACTCAACTCAAATTAACTAAATTTTGATTCGGAAAGAAAATTAAGTTGAAGAATATTTAGAAGAAAAGAAAATTGAATTGAAAGAAATGAATGATCACTTTTGTAATTATTTGAGTTAAGTTACAATTTATTATTATACAATTTATACCCTATACCCTTATCGCTCACTTGAAACTATCTACAATTATGTTCCTAATTAGAGTTAAGCTCCGTTAATTATCTTTGCGGTTCGCTAAACCACGATTGCCACCTGTGGCTTCGCACACCTCTCTCTCTCTCTCTCTCTCTTTCTCTCTCTCTCTCTCTCTCTCTCTCTCTCTCTCTTTCTTCTTCTTTGTCTTTCTCTCTCTCTTTAGTAATAGATCAGAATTTGTCCATTATCTACCGTACTTTAGTTCTCTAGCATTCTATATTTTGTCGCAGCACGTTATTTTCTAATCATGTTAATATAACAATAAGGCATCGGTATCAGCAAGACCTCCACCCACAAAGCCGACGAGGTAGAGCCGGATATCATGACGTGCAACCGCTCGATACTGTGTCTAAGATAAGCTGTTCCTTGGTTACACGCTACAAATTGAGGCTCTTAAGAAGTGGAGAGTTTACTTGCTTGGGATTAAGATAAAAATTGTGACTGGCTGTAACGCGTTTAAAATGACGATGAAGATAGAGGATGTTCCTGTTAAGGTGTCACGTTGGGCTATATCCTTGTGTAGTGTCGACGCATTTTCTAAATTCGTGTGGCTTTATCCAACGAATAGTACTGGTGCAGATGAGGTGGTGGACAAATTGCAGAAACAGTCGGAAGTATTTGGAAATCCGAGGCGTGTAAAATCAGATAGGGGTACCGCGTTTTCTGATAATATTTTTGAGGAGAACTGTAAGGAGCAAGGAATTCTGCATTTGCTTATTGCAACAGGAGTGCCACTTGGTAACGGCCAGGTTGAACGAATTAACAAAATTTTTATAACGCTGTTAACCAAGCTTTGCGCAGAAGACCCAAAAGCCTGGTATAAGCATGTTGGGAGGGTTCAACAGCTTATTAATTCCTCTCCTCCGAGAAGTACTAAAATATCTCCGTTCAAGATACGTAAGACAGCAGAAGAAAACATTGCACAGCTGCAGACAGAGAACCGCAAGTCATTCAACAAGTCCCGGAAGCCAGGAAAAGAGTACGAAGTCAATGATTTGATCGCCATTAAGCGAACACAGTTTGGAGCTGGATTAAAGCTGAAGGGAATGTTTTTAGGTAATTATGTAGTGAAACGTAAACTCAGACATGGTAGGTATATTGTCGAGAAACTGGGTGATGATGAGGGTCCTAATAGAACTAATACTGTTTCAGAGAATATGAAGATGTGGTCTTTAGGGTCGAATAATGAATCAGGACAGCCAAATGTAGGATAGCCATCTCTCACACACGAGGAGCATCAGCATCTCTAGATCTATCGATAGCGTAGGGAATCGAGTAAAGTTCGACTGGCAGGAAGAAGAAGAGAGAGACTTTATTATTTAATGAACTACTTGCGAATGGTGTTTTTTGCGGCTTCGGAAGTTTGAACTCTACATAAAATTGTCTATAAGGTATGAACCATCTATCTTTAAAACTGTGGAAGAAATTGCTTTTTTCTAAATTGCGGGGGCGGCAGAGGGCGTGGCCAAAATTAAAAATAAACTTGATCTGCCTGCAGACATAAGAAGCATTTGTCTCATACATGTCAAACCTCTATCTCTTACCATCTCTGAGATCTGTGCGTTCAAACGGACAGACAGACGGACGGACGTACAGACGGACAGACGGACATGGCTATATCGACTCGGCTGTTGATGCTGATCAAGAATATATATACTTTATGGGGTCGGAGATGCTTTCTTCTGGATGTTACATACTTTTGCACAAACTTATTTTACTCCTTTGGTACAGAGTATAAAAAGGAAAGGATTATTGTGTTAAATAAAATGAAGAGAATTAAAATCCACTGAAAATCATGTTAAGAAAATCGGTGTTAGTGAAAGAAATGTTAATTCAAATTAAAAATTTAAATTATGGAAGAAAATTGTTGTTTTTTCAAAATTGGGAAATTAAGTATTCAAATAAAAATCAATTTTTATTAATTGGTTGTAGTAAACATATGGAGGAATCGAAGTAGCCACCAACATATCAATCTGAATGGACTCTAATTAATTTTGTTGAAAGCTGAGTATTATGACATGGAATACATTATAAAATGGAGTGAATCTTTTCGTTATGTTTACTTGAAGATTAAGATGAGAGAGAAACAATCTTTTGGGAGTTTTCTAGATTTTGCTATTGGAAACTCATGGTAGGGTGGGTACAGTAGCGGTACGGCACATAATATCAAAGCTGTACAATAACATTATATTAAAAGTTCTCATTGTGTTCATATTTTTTTTTTCTTTTCTTGAGTTTTGGATTTCTGTCCTCCCCTCTTGAATTTTGTGGAGACAGCAATGGATTCTTACTTTGTATTTTTATACTTGTATGTCCCTTGAGTGTGTGGCTTTCGTTAGGTCTGTTCATTAGGACTGTTTTGCTAGCCGCAAAGAAACAACAAGAATCAAAACGAAACTTATCTGGTCTACGATACCTCATTCGGAGTACTGAACTGTAGGTTACATCGGGGCAACGGGCCATACAAGCGGGCTTATGTGCGCAGCCCCGAGCCGTGGGCCTTTGTTAGGGAGCTGCGGGCTGCAGCTGGCCCGCAGACCGCGGACTGTTGCTCATTGCCCCGAGCTGCGAGCAACAGTTCGCGAGTCGCGGGCGAGCCGTTACCCTTTTGAGCCGCTGGCAAAGAGCTATTCCGAACCCTGCACATTTTCAATGAGATTTAAGTCTGGACTCTAGGGTGGAGAGTTCAACACTTTTCCACAATTAAGAGTAGCCACATCCTCACTGTATGTGCTTTATGTTTGGGGTCGTTGTTCTGTTAAAACTTGAATTTTGGCTTGTTGTGATCAAAAAATCCAAATTTGGTAGCACTGCTAACCAGATGTGGCTCCAAATAAAGTTTAGCATCCATGGTACTTTCAATAAAAGCTAATTCCCCAATCCCCTTGCTGGATTACAACCCCACATCATGATGGAAAGTTTGCCAAACTTAACTGTCGGAATAATGTTTTTGTTTGTTTGCAAAGCTGTTAAGGGCTTCCGCCAGACTCTGGATGGGCCATCACTGTAGTACAGCATTATTTTGGTCTCGTCACAAAATATAACGTCAACTCAAAACTCAGGTGGCTTCTTCTTGTTCATTTTACCAAACGAAAGACGCTTTTCGGTATTTATCAATGAACGCAGAGGTTTCCTTTCGTGCTACTCGGGATGTGTAGTCATTTCAAATGCGCACTTGACGCACTGTTTCATGGGAAACATTGACACCACTGTTTTCCTTCAACTCATCGGCAATGCTCCTGATTGATATTTTGGGGTTTTCGGCCACTTTTCTTAGCATTTTCGCTCATTTCTGTCTGATATTTTTCGGGGACGGCGTTTTGTTGACTTTGCCTCGAGTCTATGTTCCTTTTTGTTAGCCAATCTGTTGGCTATAATATACCAGCTGAGTGACCTTAAACGATGTTCTTTTTCCGGACATTGTGTTTTTGGCAAAAATCAAAACGCACGCCCACTTTGATCGACTTATGCCCTTGGTATTTCATCACAAAACGACTGCTGAGTACACACGCTAAGCGCAATGCAAAACATGAAAGCTCAATTCTAATGGGATCAGGTCAAAAGCGAATAGCGAAACTTTTTACAGTCAACTTGACGGTGTAAGAAGTGAATGATTTCTGTTTTTTTGTTTAATTAACGCGTGATGGACACGTGATTTCCCGATTTCGAAAAATCCGCCCACAAGGAAAATTTCCGAAAAATTCGAAATGCCAAATTGTTTTGTTCAGCCAATTGACTTTAAATTCGGTTTCTAAGGATAGTAAGTGTAATAAATTGAGATGTCATTATCCGATGTTGGAAAATTGGCACGTGGGGTGGGAAAGCCATTGGAAAGCTCTGCATGCCAACTACTTTGTTTTTCCCGATTGACTTAAATATCGATTTGTAAGGACTAGTTGTTGATTCTATGGAATTAGAAATAAAACAAGTTTTCAAAAAAGGTCAACTTTTTAACCAGAGAATATAGCAATCGTTCCTAACGTCTCCTGATGCCTCCTCATAGAGGTTAGCTGTGAATAAGCAGTTAGACCCGGGTTGCTCGGCAAAGTGCACCGACGAGGCGCTTGTGTCGCTGCCTGTTACTAATTGTCTAACATACCCCCAATTCTTACACAGCACCTACGCCCTTCCCATCCCTCACATCTCACCTCGGGCCGGACTAAAGCGTCACCCGGATCGTGCCGAGGTTCAGCCTGGCTGGAGGCCCTGGTAACAAATATTAAAGTCTCAAACGGCGGGCTCAAGCAAGTGGTGACCGCCTGTTCTAAGTAGCCTTACCTCCGGTGGGCCTCGGCCGGTGGTCGACCACAAGTTATCTCCGCTGTCGCAAGACATTTCTAGGAGAGGCAGCTGGACCGGGAGGGTCCAAGCCTCGTGAGAGACGCGCACTCCTGCGGTCCCCTCCCCCTTGTGTCTCGTGATCGTTGTTGACCTAAGTTTACTCAAAACAAATGTGGTTTGAATAGGTTAATTAATGTGGCTACAGGGCCCAAAAATGTGAACAAATCCCGTTCGACACATTTTTATGCAAATTTCGCATAAACCTGACGTGTTTGGGCAAAACGGACCATTTATTTTAATTCAGCACCCGAAAATACACTAGGACATGGTATCTTCTCTGGTTAAAAAGGGACAATTTTTTTGTGAACTTGTGTTATTCCTAATATCCTTACAAATCGATGTTTAAGTCAATCGGGTTAAACATAGTAATTAGCATGCAAAGCTATTTAATGGGTTTCCCACCCCACATCTCAAATTATTTTGCATACTTTTCTTACAAATCAAGTTTTAAGCCTATTTTCTAGTTTGCAGATTTTCCAATTATTTCGCTAACTATTCTTTAGAAAGTCATTCGGATCAAAATTAGTTTCTGCATGCCGAGTTTTTCACGAATTTTTCGACCCTTAGGTCAAATTTTCCAACATCGGAAAACGACATCTCAATTTATTTCACTAACTAATCCATACATGCCGAATTTTAAGTCAATCGGATGAAATATAGTAATTTAGCATGCAGAATTTTCCGACCTTAAGGCCTGTATCCAGCACTGCGGAAAATTCCTGCCAGGAATTTGCTAATTATTTTGAGTGTGTGGAACCCAACTAAAACAAACTGTCGTTCAGAGCGTTCTCTGTCTCTCTCTCTAGTCTCTGTCTCCCGCTCTCCAAGCGTTCTTACTGTCATTCGCTGGCAAGCATATATAACATTAATGAATTTAAGAACTTTAAACACAATTACAAGTATTCCACCTTCTTCATTAATTTGTGCTGCAACACTTTCTCAAGCACTTTTCACAGAAATGTTGTCAAAATGCTTTTTCTCTGTGGCTCGTGAAAGACATGGTTTTGCTTCAACCGCTTATATTAAATCAATCTTCTTCTCACAGTTTTTGCCTCCATCTTGTGACAAATCACTTCCGAAATAATTGTAAACAATATATTCCTGGCCTGAATGACAGCTGTTTCTCGTTCCACACACGCTTCCGAAACGCCGCTACTGATACGCCGCTATCTATAAAGTGTGGATTTCGTTCGTGTTGCTGGATACACAACAAACGAAAAAGCAAACTAAAAATTCCTGGCACAGTTTTTTTTATATGAAGTTTGGCAGGAATTTTTAGTTTCCGCTGTGCTGGATACCCGGCTTTAACGGTCAAATTTTCCAGCATCGGAAAATGACATCTCAAATTATTTCGCATACTTTACTTACAAATCAAGTTTTAAGTCTATTTTCTAGTTTGCAGATTTTCCAATTATTTCGCTAACAATATAAATCGTCTTAAAAGGCGAGCAAAAAGAATAATTAAAACCAATATCCAAACAGAACTTCATGAGTATAAATGCATATTTCACCTTTACACAAAAAACCACAAATATTTATCAATGTTTGACACTCACTTAAATTTCCAGCGACGAAAGATCGATCTCCCGGCGATGATTCCTGTAACTTAAAATTTGTTTAGGCATTTGCATTTTTAACCAGTTCGAAAGTTTTCATTTCTTTTCATTTCTTATTGTTTTACTCTTTATAGAACCATGACTTTTATATTATCTTTTCCTTTGACTTTGTTTTAAATTTTACATTCTTCTAAATTTTCCACATTTTTAATCAAACTTTAATTCAAAGTACATTCTCGACTAAAGAGGTTGAAACCGAAATCAAAATGAAAAGAAATTAAAAGAAAAATGAAACCGCAACCAAACTCAAACTCTTTAGAATAATTCGCATTTCAGCATTTAGGTTAGGTTCATGGAACCAGCTCGGGCGGGATCGTTAAGGAGGGGCACCAGGTTGGGTCACAAATTCACATCAGCACGCCCGAGGTCAACGACTTCTTGTAGTTTTTGTTGCCCTGGCTACTCAGTTGAGCATCCCTGCAGCGGTTCAGGAACGGGCAAACAGAGTTAGGCTTCTGGTGGGTCTAATTAATCCACTTCTAAGACCGCCGGTGTTTGGTGGTTAGGTCCGGCTTGGCCGCAGCAGCGCTGCCTGGAGCCGAGCCGGCTTGATCTGCACTTGCGCGCCCTTAGGGCCGGGTGCAGGCTTTCCGCTCCAAATGGACAAACCAAATGCAACCAGGGATTCACCTGGGATCAGGATGAGGGTCACGAGAAGACCTGCATCACGAAATTTAATAAGTATGAGCGTAGGCTGACGATGCCCAAACTCACCCAAAGCAATTATTGGCACACGCACTAATTCCGTTTGAAAAATGGATTTATGTTCGCCTTAATTTCTGAACACCACAACACAATTTTAGAATTTTCTTTCTCAAAAAAATAAATTTAGGTTTAGCACACAACCGCTTCTTGACGGCTTGGCGGATTTCTTTAGAAAGAACGAAACAGGGAAACGGAAGTACCAGTGTTTAAGCTTTTGACGACAGATGTCACTGTCAACCGAGAGCTTTTAGTTACATTCGATCACGATATGTAATCCATAGCAACGCGCTATCAGCTGTTTGAGCTTTTACGGCTAAAACCGCTAAAAGAAAAATAATGTTGCCTACTTGCAGGATGCCCTTTTAACGGCGGTTACAAAAACAATCGGTTACATTCAAATAAAAAAACAAGTTTTTTAATTTATTCGAATACGAGCTAATCTATTATTTTGGGTTCAGGAAACGCTTCAGGCGCCGCTACAGGTGGTCCATTTAAAAATTGGAATTCAATTTTTATATATAAAAAACGGCTAGTTATTTTTCAAGGGTTGAACATTTATTGGAAATGTTGGTTCATGTCATTTATTTATGAAACACAATTTCGGTCAAATGACCACCACGGCTGACTTGACATAGCCCAATAGATCTACCCAATTTTTGAAAACATGTCGATGGCGAGTTGACGTCGATGGTTGCTTACGCACATTTTCAGCAACCGCAGCAATGTTTTCGGTCGAACCCACCGGACGAGTACGTACACGGGCTGGTTTATCTACCAACATTCCAGTTCCACGAACTCGCTTCACGAATCCACAAATTAAGCTTCCGAAACATATTTATTGCTTAATGTTTTTATACCCTGTTCCCATTGAAAATGGGAAAAGGGGGATCATGAAGTTGTGCGAATGTATGTAACAGGGAAAAGGAAACATTTCCGACCCCATAAAGTATATATATTCTTGATCAGCATAAACAGCCGAGTCGATATAGCCATGTCCGTCTGACCGTCTGTCCGTCCGTCTGTCTGTCTGTATGAACGCGTCGATCTCAGAGACTATAAGAGATAGAGCCACAACTTTTTGCATGAAGGTACCCTTATGCTGTACTCAGATCAAGTTTGTTTCAGATTTGGAAAGTGCCACCCCGTCCCCATTTTATCCCCAAAAAACCAAGACCTCCTCTAGCCATCCTAGACCTATAAAACCGTCAGATCCACAATTTTTAAGTTAGAGACACGTGGTTTAGTATACATCATCGGGAAACTCGACTGCAGCGCCCTTACTTGTTTTGTTTCAAATTTCGCACAGTTTGAGTCTAGGACTAACCACTTCGGAAATATGTTTTCAATATTTCCCAACTTTCTTCAAGCAAATAGATACCCATTTCGTAAATATTAGTCGCTTTCCGAATGACGTGTTCAAAGTCAAATTATGAATAGTTCAAATCCCAAACCTAGATGGACCACCCTGTACATAATTAAAAGAACAGAACTGAATGAATAATTTTCTTTACTTTTAGCTGCCGGTGTGAATGACACCAATTTAATATATCTTACAGATCGGGACATTTGTGATATTTTTGAGGAGGATATTGGTAAACGTGCAGAATTTCGAGCAAAATTGTTTGCGTGGCAAGTTCCAGTGAACTTAGACAATTCAGCAAACCCACAAAGTCACTGCAATCGTTTTGATAAAAAGGTTAGATCGAGTTCAAAGAACATTTTGAAGTGGTTAACCACTCGTACACAGTACTGAAACTTAAATCGCTTCTTTTGCAACTAAGCCAATTTGCTTTGAATTCAGACCCTTCTAGAAGTGCGGTCCGAAACTGATGCCGGAAACCCTACAACATGCTTTTATAATGAGAACAAGCGACTAACGAATAAGAGCAGAGAAATGCCCGTAGATATAATAATATTTAATTTGAGGTAGGTACTTAAATATGAGACGATGTTTAATAATATTAAATATTATATCGGTGATATTTCTGTTTAGGACTACTATTATAATCCCAGAACTCATGGAAAAGCGCCTTCTGGAAAACTGTTCGCAAAGTACCAAACCATTTCAAATAGGCGTCGAAAATTTGATATTTTAGAAAAAAAAAACAGGAAAAAGCAAATGAAACCATCAACAGCAATCCACAGAGCACAGCTGATGAAACATTGCCACAATTAAAACAAGAGCTGAACTGGCCCCTATCAAAGAGGGACGACCAATTGGACCGATGGGCTCGAACATTCTCTTTGAGACAGTGTGATCTAAAAAATTTAGACAGTAAAGAATTTTTCATTGAGTGGCCGCTGTTAAAAGATGCATGAGCGAAAGATTTGGTAAATCATAATGATTTCAATCTGGTTTATCTCTTTTAATTTGGTTTTATTTAGATAACAATCGATTTCGACATTCTGTATCCAACGAAAGGAAACAATCTTTTTGAATAGGGGAACATCTTTAAAGATACCGTGTTGAGGTACTACTCTAGTAAAAACCTGAATCCACGTTGCAAGCAAGTCTTGAAGGATGCACTGGACTCATCAGATATTGGTAATTAAGATTTAATTTGTGAATGATTTTCCTTTTGATATTCATTTGAAAAATGTCTATTTTCTACAGATCAACTTAATAAAACGTTGTTGCTGCTGATAAATTGCGTCATACCGTCAAAAGGAATCGGTGGAAAGCACTACTCCCTATTTGATGCAGAAAAACTTCTGATCGTAGATATTGTGAGCATAAACAACTTGGACATTAAATTGGATGAGCTACAAAAAAAGTGCCTGAACCTCAAGCCTGTCGTTGTTGTGGAAGGGGTAGTCAAAAAATAATATTATGTCGTGAGAGAGCTCTGACAAAGTATTCAAAAAACCTAAGATTACTGATTCTCCACCATATCCGGTTAATGAATCGAACCCACTCCCATCACAAGACAACTACTTAGCTCAGAATGAAGCGCCTGATAATACAAATAATTTATTAATGAAGGAGTTGAAAGAAAAAGTTTTAACTTTTTCTACTTTTTTGTATGCAAAAAAATTTGCTTACCAGAAAAGATGCTAATGCTATCATCAATAAATTTGATGAGGTTTTCAAAAGTATTTCTCTTTGCTTAAGAAATGTTTGTCAACCATCTCCAGAGCTGAACAAATTTATAGATTTTTGCGAAGTATTCGAAAGTCATACCTCGGAGTATAAGTACAAAAAATATTTAGAGACAGAAAATCTGTATAAAAATCCAAAGACTGTTCCAATTAACAATGAGTTGACTGAAATTGTTAAAAATGGTTGTGGTACTTTAAGCACCAAGATAAAAACTGCAGAAGTAAAGCCAATTCAATACCAATTCAAACGTTTTTTTGAGCTTCCCGCGGTATTAGAACAAATGGAAAATCATTTGAAAAATTTAGTTCAATGCAAAACCATAACTAATATTGTAAATGCAGAAACCATTAGAAGTAATTTTTTTAATCATTTTGCTGACATCATTATACCATACAACTTATTTTCAGATGACTTTCAAATTAATAACTGTTTGGGTTCTCACCCTTATTCAATTTGTGACTTGTATTACAGCTTTCCAACTCTTCCAATTCACTTTCAATCTAAGTTAGACTTCAAATTTCCTGCTGCATTCATGTCTGCCAATTTTTTCAAGATATATGGAAATAAAACTTGCTTAAAAGATTTCATTAAAGAACTGAAGGTTTTAGAAAATTGAATTTTTATTAAGTTTAAAAAAGTAAGATTTGTCTTGGCTAAGGACAACCTTGGCCTTAATACAATTTTAGGCTTTACGAAATCTTTCAGGTCATCGAATTTTTGTAGATTCTACAGGGAAAGGAAGGGCAGCACTGCCAAAGGGTCCACTGAGAAACTGTTAGAACTATTGAAAATTACATGGAAGTGTGTATTTAATGAGCTTAATTATTATCAGTTGGTTGAAAATATATAGTTTGATATAATGCACGATATTTTTGAGGGCGTGTGTAGTTACGAAATATCGCAAGTGCTGCTATCTTTGATCAATGAAAACATTTTAACAGAAAGCGCCATCAATAACAGAAAACGATTGTTTTCTTTTGGAGAGTAGCAAGTCACCAAATATTAAACGTTCGCATATTAAAATGAGTGCCTGTGAGATGATTTGTTTTGCAAAGTACCTACCATTAATGATAGGAGACTTAGTTCCAGCTGACAATCAATTTTACTCTCAAAAATAATTGATATTATCATGGCAAATTATTTAATGAAGAAATTGTAAAGAATTTAATTGAGTGTCATCATGAAACATATAAATCATTGTATGGTGGTTTGAAGCCAAAGCACCATTTTAGGGAGCATTATTCATCAGCTATTCGAAAATGTGGTCCGCTTAACCTAATGTGGGCTATGCGCTACGAGGCAAAGCATAAAGAGATGAAAATTTACGCGAATTCAATAACATCGCGTCTAAATTCTGAAAAATCTATTGCTATTAAAAGTGCATTCAAATTTTCTTATATGCTAACCAAGTATTCAACTGGGTTACCAAATACTTTTAGTAATTCAGATTTTTCTTTGAACAATATTGAAAATGAAAATGCATTGAATAAGTCGATTATTTCAGACTGCAAAAATTTGTTGACAGCGTACAAAATAGAATATAAAAATATAAAAAAGGTTATTTCCTTGCAATTAACAAAGAACATGTTTCTTTGTTGCTTGTCATGAAAACAAATTTACTTGTTTTTCCGCACACTTTATGTCTTACGAACTCCAAAGTAGTATTGGAGAAAAAATAGAATTAGTAAATATAAATGATTTCACTTCAAAGCCAATGCATATATAATATATTTTATAAATAATGGAAAATATTATTTAAGATACAATAGCTTATAGTTACACACCAATTTGTACATAAACTACTACGATAGATTTTAAAAATGTAAATTAAGCATATAAATTGAATTAAATTTAAAAATAAACTACATTAATTTGTTATATTTTCTTACATGACATTGCTATATCAACTTAGTTCGTTATGCTAATCAAGAATATATACATTATGTGGTAAAAGATGCATGAGATGTAAAGAATAGAATCGCTACTCTATCCTGGACAATTTTAATATACCCTCTGCAATGGTATAAACAACTATTTTTTTCTCTTATCCTTATACTAATACAGCCTGGCAAATTAAGTGGATGTATTCGAGATTAACTCAATTTGAGCCCATATTAAATTATATCCAGTTCTAGGATGTCAGTTATTGTTGTCCCTGCACAGAGAAAAAAAATATGTAAAAACTACACGAAAATTTAGTTTTTACTACACATTTCACAGGGATTTTACACCCACTACGTTTATGTAGCTTTTCTACATGCCACGTTTAGCTTTATCTTTTCTATATGCGGCGTGTAGCATTTCTACATGCCACGTTTAGCTTTCCCATTTCTATATGTGGCGTGTGGCATTTCTACATGCCACGTTTAGCTTTCTCTTTTCTACATGCGCATGTAGCTTTTCTACATGCCACGTTTAATTTTCTCATTTCTATTTGTGGCGTGCAGCATTTATACATACCACGTTTAGCTTCCTCATTTCTATATGCGGGGTGTAGCATTCCTGCATGCCACGTTTAGCTTCCTCATTTCTTTATGCTGCGTGTGGCTTTTCTACATGCCAAGTTCTAGTTTTTATGTTATTTAGGAGTGGGAAATTTCTCAACAGATAGCGCTGTAGGATTTTCAGTTCAATTCAATTACAGTTCTAAACTCGGCACAGTGCGCCGTAATTTCATTATTTAAATGCAAATATTTGCAATTATGGCCAAGCAGCGCTGCTGCTGCTGTAAATTGCTGTGGTGCCGTACTTACTCAAAATCACAATGGCACGCAATTACCAATTGCATATGCATTAAGAACCTTATCACAAGGTGAAAGCAATAAATCCACAACAGAGCAGGAATTAGCTGCTATTCACTGGGCAATCAAACACTTTCGACCATACGTTTATGCAAGCATTTCTTAGTAAAAACAGATCACAGGCCACTAACGTACCTGCTTTCAATGAAAAACCCAAGCTCTAAGCTAGCGCGTATGCTATTAGACTTAGAAGAACATGATTTTGAGGTAGAATACGCTCTATATAGAATAACAATTGGAGAGCTTAAAGAAATAAACCGACAAATACTAAAAGTATCAACTAGATCTTCAACAATACAGGAGAAAGTCTGCGCAGACAAAGAAAGCGGTAAAGCTATTAGTAGCACTGCTAAAAAATTGCGTGAGCAAAAATAAAATAAAAAGCCCAATGTCTATGACGCAATTAACAACAATGCTGTCAAAAAATATGCGAAATTAAAACTCGACAAATACAAGTGTTTGATCAAACGCGGAATACTTGACATAAATAAATAAAATGTCACCAAGTGATCAAATTTTCGAATATGTATCACTAAATATATTTAAAAAATTGGGCAATAGTACTTTAAAAGAAGTACGAGTATGCATACTCCCAAAGGTGACTAAAATAGACATAAACGATACAGCTCAAATAAAAGCAATCCTGTTAAAATACCATGACGAACCAATAGAAGGAGGCCACTCAGGGATAACGCGTACCCTTTCGAAAATACGAAAATATTTTTATTGGCCCTTAATGACTAGAACGATAAAACAGTATGTATGTAGCTACTGGTTTTTCGCCGTGTTGCAAATAAGTCCAGAGAGTACGTTGATTATGTTATGATGATTATTTATTTATTATGTATGTATAACTTAACTTAGACAAATTGTGTGTGTGTGTGTGTGTGTGTATGTAAACTTTAATGAGTTATTTCTAAAACGATATGCGTGTGTAGCTTGCGAGATTTCGGCACCCACTGACTCTCTCACCGCAAACTACCCTCTAAACTTCAATAACGACGGCCACTTCGTGTCGCTCTCTCAGTTGCTTGCTCTCGTGGCTCTCTTGGCTCTTCGCGGAATCCTACATTCGGCCCTCCTGACGCAGGATTCGTCCCGAACTCCTTCATATACTCTGCCACGGTAGATGTCTTATTAGGTCCTTCTGTATCTCCTACTTTCTCTACATCATACCTGCCATGCTTGTGTATCTTCACCACTTTATAAGGCCCAAGATATTTTCCCTTAAGCTTAAGCCCCACTCCATATTGAGTACGCTTAATCGCTTCTAAATCATTTATCTTGTACCGTTTCTCTACCTTTCTTTTCCAGTCAAACGACTTTCCAAACAGCTAATAACCTCTTCAGCTCCAGTACTACGGGTTGGATATAACCATACGTATTTCGAAAATCCGTCCACGATTACTAGAATGTGGTTGTAACGCTTCTTAGTAATCTCCATCGGGCCCACATAATCGATATGATACGTCACTAACGGCTTATCGCCCTTATCAATCGGCATTAGATACCCCTCAAGCTTGCCAACCTTCGCATTAACCAAAATGCACTCTATACAACTTGCCACGACTCTAGCTACTTTGTCCTTTAACTTTGGGATAAAGTACGATTTCTCGACTGTCTTGAGTTTTCTTACACGAAAAATGACCCTGCTTGTGTGCAATTTGTATAATTTCGGTCTCCATTTGACTAGGCACAACAACCAGTTCCCGATCTGGGTCTTTGAACAAAACTTGGTTTGATATGTAATAGTTTCATACCCTTTGTCTTCTACCAGACTTCGTATAGCTCCAATCATCGGCCATTTGCGCTTCTTTCAACCGATGGATGACGCTCTCTGTCAAAACAAAACACGAAACTCGGCTCAATGCATCGACGTGTCTCATCTTAGACCCTGACCGATGTTTTATCTCAAACTGAAAGTCCTGCAAAAACATTGCCCATCTTGCAACTCTCAACGGTACCTCTTTCTTCTTCATCGTCATAGCGAACGCTTTGCAATCAGTTATGATTTTAAACTTAGTCCCCAAGACATACACACGCCATTTTGTCAAAGCTCCTATGACTGCAAGCACTTCGAGCTCGTATGAGTGATACTTCTCCTCGCAAGGCTTGGTTTTGCACTCATATACATAACTGGATGTAATAAGCAATCTTCTGGATCCCTTTGTAGCAATACAGCTCCAAACCCAAACATAGATGCATCTGTGTGAATTTCCGTCAATAATTTCGGATTGTACAACCTTAGAACTGGCTTACTGGTCAATGCAGTCTTCAACTGTTCGAACGCTATCTGCTGTAGCTCCTTGAACTCAAATGTCGTATTTTTCCGCAACATATCGGACAATGGTTTGGCAATTACTGCATATCCCTCAATAAACTTTCTGAAATACGAAGTTAGACCAAGAAAACGTTGCACCGCCTTTTTGTCGTTAGGTATTGGAAAATTAGCAACAGCCCTGGTTTGCTCCTCACTAGGCCTAATCGTTCCGTTTCCAACAATATAACCCAAAAAGTTTACCTTCTTCTGCAAGATCTGACATTTTTTCCAATTAATCCGCAGACCATTTTGAGCTGCCACCTCTAGCACCCTTTCCAATTTTTCCAAACCTTCTTTGACATTTATACTTGGAATAATAATGTCGTCCATGTATACCACAGCGTCAAAATTTTTAATTAATTCACGCATCACTGACACTATGAAACGAGTAAAAACTTCGGGCGAGTTTGATATACCAAATGGCACATATAAAAATTCAAACTGCCCATTCTGCGTTACAAAAGAAGTATACTTCTGCGACTGAGCCTCGACCGGTACATGGAAATATCCGTTTTTCAAATCAAGCGTAGTAAATATCATCGCCCCCACCAGCTTTTCTATAACGCTATCCATTTGCACCATCGGAAAATTATCGCGAACTATTTTTTCATTCATCTTCCTATAGTCGCAGCAAAGACGTTTTTCTTCATGCTTCTTCGGCACCAAAACAACAGGTGCAGCATATTCTGAAGTACTGGGCTTTATTATCTTTTCGTCTAGCCACTCGTGAATTTGGTCATCTACTATTTTCTGCTCACTGGGCGCCAAACGTCTTGGATGCTGATAAACTGGTATCTCATCTGTCAACACTATTTTCATTTCTACTGGAGACTTGACATTTCTACTCGGAGTGTAATCAGCAATCAAGCGTTCTACTTTACACGCCTGCGAACTAGACAAATGTGACAAAACTACCTCCACAGTATCTTCACGCTGTTCTGTGCTCAGCATACACAAGCTTCCAAACTCTTTCAGTAATTCCGAGCACGAACCTAGCTCTTCTTGACAATCTTTGTTCCCCATTCTGCGCACAAACTCAGTCCCACCTTTTGTCACTCTCATGTCGACGTTTTCCAAAATGGTTCTGCCTAATATCGCATCAAAATCCATGTCCTCATCCGCTATAACATGAAATTCAATATTCATTTCGATGCCGTCGATCTGTACAGGAATTGTTATCCCACCAAAAGTAGCAATTTGACTCTCTCCAATTCCAGTTAAGCATTTTTGTTTTCCTGTCAAATGGTCGACCTCCAACTTAAGAAAAACTTTACGACGCAACAAACATAGCTCTGCTCCTGTGTCAACTAGTCCTTGGAAACTAATTCTTGAATGCACTATGGTTTTCAGCTCTAGTCCGGAAGAAGTGAACGTACTTGATGGTTTTGTTCCATTTTCCTCCCGTACCGTATTTGCTGTATTTTCCTTCTTCACCTGCATTTCAACTTTGCACTGGGCTGCTCTATGACCTGGCTGATTGCATCTAAAACATTTAAAATCATTTTTCGGGCAGTCCTTTCTCAAATGTGACCCTTCTCCACACTTAAAACATTTCTTACTGACGTCAGCCACTTTATCGGATTCACTTTTACTGCCACCGAAATGCGAATCATATTTGATTGGTGGCCTTGGCGGACCACGCATCTTCTGATAAGCCTCGATTTGTAACTTAAGCTGCCTCATGTTTCTGGCTTGATAAAGCAACGCTTTATTAGTGCGAGTGTCTGGAATGCCGTTCACGAAGTATTCTATCAAACTTTCGTCATCTAAATCAATGGGCTTTGCGATTTCCATCAGAGCGTAGAGGTATTCCTGCAACGTTTCACTCTTCTTTTGTTGTCGCTTACCGAGTCTACGATGTATCTCCGCTGATGAAACCCTAACACCAAACTCCTCAATCAATGACACCTTCAATGAGTTCCAATCCCGGATATCGCGCTGACTGCGTATAAATAACTTTGCCGCCCCACTAAGTAATTGCTTTGCGTAAATAAACAGCTGTAACTGGTTCCACTCTACAGTAAGTGCACACTCTTCAAGTTCGACAATCCACTGATTAATGTCTGGGACATTTGAACCGGAGAACTGTGAAACACTTCCTTCGACATCCTTTAAAGTGAACCACGATCTATTCATAACTGGAGCTTCTCTTTGTCTGTTATCTGTTCCTGTCAAACTGTCTATTGCTTCCCTGTTTCTAACTTGCTGTGACACAGATGGTCCTGTTGCAAATGAGCCTTCGTCCTCGTCATTTTCCTCATCGTTACCTTCCTCGAGACCATAGTGAGCAAGCAACCTATTCTGCAAATCTGCTTTTCTTCCACGCGTGTCCAGCTGAAGTTCGAGTAACTTAGCGCGCAAATCTGCCACTAACAGTGCCAAAATCTCGTCTCTACTCATTTTTTTAAAATTATTGTACAATGTGTCGAAACAAAGGGTTCAATTGAAAATACAAAACAGTAAGACTTCAGTGCTTCTAAAACTTTGCCCAACTGGCCACACTCAATAACTTAAAAACTTAAATGTCAAAGTTTTAAATGATCAGCTTCTCAAACTGTAAACTCAAATGTTACGTAGCTCCGTCTGTTAACATAACAGTGCACTGCCACTGTTCACCGCTAAATCCAAATGTTAATTGTAAACTTAACACTATGCTACTTGCTGTCTGCTCTCTCCAGCTTCGTCGCCACTCGTGTTGATCACGAATCCAATGCGCCTTCCAATATTCTGCCACTCACCACCGGTTTACGCCAAACTATTAGCACTGCCTCTCGTTGTCGTCACCAATCTGGCCATCAGCACTTCGCCTGGTGCTCTCGCTCAAACTTCCCGCATACGATCGTTCTGCAACCCGCTGACTGTGCTTGCTTCAGCCTTAACGCCTTCCAGCTCCCAATACAAGCGATCTCTCTGCATCCGTTTCTGCCACACGTTCCTTGCCTTGGTCAGCTCACCACAGCACAACGTACCAGCCTCTTGCTTACGCTGTCCGTATCCCACCTAGTCGCTCTCTGTGTCTCTCTCAAAACAGATTCCGCTCTCTCGCTCTCGTATTTCGTTCGCTGCTAGCGTCGTTTCTTTTTGCTTTCGTCGTTTCTGCTGCCCGTTGAGTCGGTTTCTCGCTTCCTCTTTTACCGTTTGATTTTATAATTTTACAATTGCTTAAGATTTCCAGAAACTTCTATTCGATGCACAATAGTTCTGTCTCTTTCACACTCAATTGTTTGCCATTAACACTTCTTGTCTTTTGCTTTACTGCTCCAAATGTTAATGCAAATTGACGATTTTTAAACAATCCACTATTCCACACATTTAACGCAATTTTTATACACGACACAGTTTTCCATTTATACAGTTTTGCCAAGTTAGTTAGTTCAATCCCGGACGAGCCCCCATTTTGTAGCTACTGGTTTTTCGCCGTGTTGCAAATAAGTCCAGAGAGTACGTTGATTATGTTATGATGATTATTTATTTATTATGTATGGATAACTTAACTTAGACAAATGTATGTGTGTGTGTGTGTGTATGTAAACTTTAATGAGTTATTTCTAAAACGATATGCGTGTGTAGCTTGCGAGATTTCGGCACCGACTGACTCTCTCACCGCAAACTACCCTCTAAACTTCAATAACGACGGCCACTTCGTGTCGCTCTCTCAGTTGCTTGCTCTCGTGGCTCTCTTGGCTCTTCGCGGATTCCTACATGTAAAGACTTGTTTAAAATGTCAAAAAGCCAAAACAACTACACATACAAAGACACCAATGACTTTAACTCCAACGCCAGCAACAGCATTTGATACTGTACTGATCGATACCATTGGCCCACTTCCAAAAACTGAGAATGGCAGTGAGTACGCAGTAACAATTATCTGCGACTTAACAAAATATTTAGTCACAATACCAGTACCAAACAAAAGTACTAAAACAGTTGCTAAGGCAATTTTTGAATCATTCATACTCAAATATGGTCCAATGAAGACTTTCATTACGGACATGGGTACTGAATATAAAAACTCAATAATCACTGACTTATGTAAATACATGAACGTAACAAATAAACACTCAACAGCGTATCATCATCAAACTCTTGGTACCATTGAGCGAAGTAATCGAACATTTAACGAATACGTACGTTCCTACATTACGATTGACAAAAACGATTGGGACATATGGTTGAATTATTTCAGCTATTGTTTTAATACAACCCTATCAGTAGCACACGACTACTGCCCATATGAACTTGTTTTCGGAAGGCCACCGAGACAATTCATTAACTTTAACAAACAAGATAGAATAGAACCCCTATACAATATAGACGATTACGATAAGGAAATAAAGTTTAGATTAGAATTAGCCTACAAAAGAGCTAGGACTATGCTAGAATTACAAAAACAGAAGCGAGAAACGCATTATGATAAGAGAACAATAGATTTCCCAAGGATAAGGATAGGTTAAAAATTTATAATAACTGAAAATTTTCATGAAAAAAAAAAAAAAATAAGAGGTCTTTTCATGAAAAAAAAGAGGTCTGATCAACCAATAAATAAAATAATATATCGAAAAAAAAAACAAAAAAAACAGAATTTAAAACAACAAAAAAAAAGAGACACTATCTTTCTTTCTAGATTTGAAAAAATAAGAATTAATAAGAAACCTTCCAAGTAATTATGTTCGATATACATTATTAAAATAACTTCATAGAATTACGTTATTTCTGTAAAAAGGGAGGTGGAGTGAGTATACATATGTAATTCCAAAAATCCAATATTAATTACATTAATTAATTACATTATTAATAATTAAATATGGCATACAAACGTTTGGCTGCTTAACATTGTTCCCAGCCAAACAAATAAAGACAAATGGGCACGCGTAACGTGATCCAATGCAAGGATGCAATGCCTTCTCATTCAACTGCTCGCTCCGCAACAATCCAAATAATGGCTCTCCTAAGATTAGGGTGATTTTAGGGTGATTCGCCTTAGGACGGATTTCATAGGAAAATTTCTATTTTTCGGGGCGAATGTTTTCTGAGTGTAGATTTCTTTAATACACTTGATCAACGCTTCTTCGCTGCGGGTGACTACAACTCGAAACATCTCCACTGGGGCTCCAGACTGACTAGTCCCAAGGGGAAGCAACTCTACAACGTACTCACGCGCGCATTAAACAAACTCGACTATGTATGTCCGAGAGGGCCCACATACTGGCCAGCAGATCCAAAGAAAATACTCGATCTTATAGACTTTGCTATAACAAGAAAAGTTCCACAAAACCTGGTAACTGCAGAAGCCCTTGCAGACTTGTCGTCAGACCATTCTCCAATAATATTCACCCTTCTTGAGTGCCCCCAGATCAGACAATATCCTCGGAGACTGACTTCACACAAGACAAACTGGCTCAAATACAAAAAATATATCAGCAGTCACTTCAAACTGAGCCCGACCATAAACAGCGAAGTAGACATTGAAAACTCAGTCCAAGCCCTCAGCTCTATCATTACTGCTGCTGCTCATCAATCAAACCCTCAAACAACAATAATAACACCCAAGCAAGATAGTAGATTAACGAACAGCTCCCTAGACCAACTGGTGCCTGAAAAGCGGCGCGCAAGAAGAGAATGGCAGCTCCATAGGTCGCCTGCGACCTATGCGTACTTCGCAAAGCACTCGAAGCAAAAGAGCAGCTAGCCCATAGCCGTTATATAGAAAAACTATCGCCTACAATCACCAAAGACAAAACAAATGTCTTTCCACTTTACCTTAGAAATGTCTTCCAGCCAAATCCACCAACTAATGGCTATGCACTTCCATTGGTTCACATCGCCTCACAAACTGACCCAATCAAAGCTCATTCACTTGAAATAAAAAATGATATCGGAGATCTACAACCCAGAAAAGCTCCTGGACATGATCTTATTACGCCTAAAATGATTATGGAACTTCCTAGTCCTGCCATAAAATATATCTCAAGACTTTTAAATGCGGTACTGCGATGTGGATACTTCCCAACGCAATGGAAGAAGTCCACAATTATAATGATCCATAAACCAGGAAAGGATAAAACCCAAGCGTCATCATATAGACCCATTAGTCTGCTACCTTGCTTATCAAAACTTTTTGAGAAGATTTTACTTCGTAAAATTGATTCCCATGCGCAAAATATCATTCCTACACACCAATTTGGGTTCCGAGCTAAACACGGGACTATTGAGCAATTCAACCGCATAACTTCAGATATTCGGACTGCGTTTGAAAACCACGAATACTGCTCTGCCATTTTCCTAGATGTTGCCCAAGCATTTGACCGCGTATGGTTGGACGGTCTTATATTCAAGATAAAGACAATGCTTCCACCAAATACACACAAAGTCCTTCAAAGTTACGTCAGTAACAGAGTAGTTCTATCTTTTAGATAGGACGAGGCCCAAAGCAGAAAAGAGGAGGGAAATCCTAATCGATCGAGCGCAAAGATCATGATTGACAGAGTCAAAGGCTTTGCTAAAGTCAGTGTAAATGACATCTGTTTGCTTTTTCATCAGGAACCCATCATTTAACTAGCGAAGTAAATTCAAGCAAGTTGGTCGTTGTTGACCGACGCTTTATTAATCCATGCTGGAAAGGGGACAAAATAGATTTACAATAATGCTGCAATGTGGATGTTATAATCTCTTCAATCAATTTCGGAATGGCGGATTGCTTAGCAATGCCTCTGTAATTTGAAATATCCGACTTACCGCCCTTTTTATGGAGAGGAATAATGTAAGATTCTTTCCAAAAAGATGGGAAGACACCCGAATTGAGTGATAGATTGAGAAGCTTTAGCAAAGGTTTGCATAAGGAACTAGAACACTCTTTGAGCACACAGCTAGGAATGTTGTCAGGCCCAGGAGAAAATGAGTATTTTAGTGATTTTAAAAATAAGAGAAGAGAAGTTTCGGAAATTTCAGGATCACATATAGAGTTGGAAGAAGTAATGTTATAAGGATAATAAGTGTTAGCATACTGGAGAGAGGAATAAGTTGATTGTAAGAAATCAGCGAATAAGTCAACAGCTGTGGAATCATTGCTAGCCTTTTGGTTACCCAGAAAAAAAGAGGAATGTAAAGAAGAAGATCTACGCTTAGAGTTCCCAAAGCTAGAGAATTACTTTGGATCCTGTGCGAATTGAATTTTGCACCGAGCAAGATAATTGTTACAGCACTCGGAGTTAAATAGTGTAAAGTTAGATTTTGCCATTGAATATTTAGAAAAATCAGTCGCAGAACCAGTTCGTTTATACTTTTTAAAGCATCTAGATTTAATATTTTTCAAATTAGATAATCTAGGACAGTACCAAGGGGGATTTAGGGACGCGGTGGAAGCGACGCTATTAGGAATTTTGCCATGCCACATTAGCTTTAACTAAATAAAATTTATTTTTTCTTGATCTGAGCTTAGTTTTACTTTATTTCTTAACTGAAAATGTGATCTCGTAAGTACTGCAAAAACATTGTGAACAAAAAATAGCTTTAATTTAAGAATCGCCGCTTGTACGTCGGATGACAAACGAAGATTTACGGAAGAGGCAAATCAGGTAAGGAGACTAATGATAGCAGCCAGTATAAATATCGTGTTGAAAAGAACTCTAGGAAAGAAGTGAATCTGCTTTTTGACAAGTCACCAACAGACGAAATGCAGTAGGTTATTCCTGTTGCTTCAAGAAAGAATCAGAGGAAAGTTTGTACGGATGAGGTTAAATAGTCCTAGGCTGCAGCCACAGAAACCATGACGCCCCTTGGGAAATTGCGAGCCGTCCTTAAACTCATTCATAAACACCCTGGTCTACCGATTGATGCATTCCCCTTAAAATTTCTTAACAAATAACAATTTTAGAAGAATGATAGAATTATTGATAGAATTGGCAGCAATCGATTTACAAAATAAAAACGAAATTTGATTAATTTCGAAACCTAAATGCTATAAGGTGGCTTCACTGAAATACGAGCGATTTTATATGTTGAAGCGAATGACAAATTTAAATTGGAATTTAACTAGCTATTTGCTAAGTTGAGAGAAGCTCGACTCTGGCCCCTATGATTCTCTGTTCAAGCTAGGTACAAGTCATTTATTCCGAGAGTGGTTCGTAAAAACGAAATAGTGTGCTGAGATAGCCGAAAAGTGCCACAACTGTTAAAAATTCAACACCTTTCCCCAGCTGTTATTTGTGTACAAATAAACGTTATGTGAACTTGAAACCAAAAAAATCTGCTGATTCTTATTTTATTTAATTCCCTAACACCACAAATGGATATTTATCTATATTATAATACCCAAAATTATTCCAAGACATTTTTTTCCTCGTTGGCCCGGGCAAGCAACAACTCCGTTGCAGGTCTTTCTTCACTGCAGGCTGCTGCTGGAACAAACTGTCCCAAAACTGCACCAAACTTTCTCATCCTCATGATAGCGCTTCAACCGAGTCTAGCGCGCACACTTCTTGTCAGACAATTTTTTCTTTACCGACCGTCAATATAAATAAATTTAATTAGTTTGGGCGTCCAAACAAAACTCAAAACGCTGTTCAATATAATCCACACATTGAGAAAGTGTGGCAACGCCACGTCGTCCGTGTGGATTTTACTACCCCTTTGTTTGTTTGTCTCCGTACACAATGTAAGACGGGGTGACATGACAAAACGCCCACGGACAAAAGGCCCATATCAAAAATTTCAATCACTGCTTTGAAATATAACTCAAAAATTTTCTGGCCGTATTGTCCGGACAAAAGGCCCATGGGCGCAAAGTCCGTATCTAAATGACATTAAACGCACAGTAAGATTTTACCAAATATTGCTTTTCATATTGATGAAACTACTGTCAAACTTTTTTCGAACGATTTTACAGTGCCTGTTTTGTATGGAGATTTTCGTTTGCGAGCGCTTTTTTTGCGTTCTCCGTACGTAGCTTTAGTCAACTGTTTTAGTTGTTTATAAGCCAAGAAACCACCTTGCTTTAAGGTTGTGCAAGGCAACATTTCAGATATTTTCAACACACCTCCTCAAAAGATACATTGACCGGTTAAATTCTGATAGTTAGTTAGTATTACAATAGTTTTGTTCTTATTGGACAAGTTGCGCCTTCTGGGAACCATTTTGATGATCCACATTCGTCTAGAAATAGTTTAGTTATCAAAACCAGTTCTAGGATTAGGGAAAACCCAGGAAAAACACTTAATCGGATCATAAATTATAATTTAAAAAAAAAATCCATTCAATTAAAAAAAAAAAAAAAATTTAAGTTATTGATATCAAAAAAATTCGATTTTTTATTTAATTTTTCAGATTTAGTTAAATATAATTTTAGATTTCAGTTGAAATGAACCTTCAAAAATCTATGGAATTTTCTGTTATGGAGAAAATAATAATTGCGCAGCTCATTTGACAAATATTCTCGCTTCACTTTTTGCGATAAAATCTTTGAAAGTGGAAAACACGTCCGACTTGTATCCTATCAAATAGGTCACACAATAATGTGTATATTGATCGATGAAAACTACATAACAGTTTTTTCCATCAATACTAGAAGGTGTGATTGGGCCACAAACATCGGAATGAATTATGAATAAAGGTCTTTTAATATGCTTTTTATTTTTGAATTTCTCAAATGGAAGTCTAGCTTGTTTGCCATTTACACAAGCTTTACATAGTTCTTTGTCTAGTTGCACATTTTTTAAAAGTTCAATGTCTTCAAACATATCATTACGCACAATTTCTAAAAACTTCCCTTTACTAATGTGTCCCAATCTCTCATGCCACAGTTGATAGTTTTTATTGGTCTTAGTTTCAGTTGCAAATGCTTTATGGACAATATTAAAATTAACAGTAGGTACATTAGACTTACCCATACCTTTAACAATTTCTTGTCCACTCTTCGAGACCTTCACACCATCTGAAGTAAATTCAATGATCATTCCGAGATCTTGCATCTTGGATACTGATAGCTAATTGTGTGGAATATCCTCGCAATATAGGACACTCTCCAGGGTAATGCTGTCATTGAGATCGCTGCGGAGCTTTACTATACCCTTTGCCGTAGCATGAATGTATTCACCACATTTAGCAATTGCAATTTCAATCGGTGGATCCAGGATTATGTAGTCAGCAAACAAGTTAACATTATTTATCATGTGATCGGAAGCTCCCGAATCCAAGATAAATGATACGGCATGCTTATCTTTAGGGATGACTCCTTGCTTTAGCATGAATGCAAAACCTCTATCTGGCTGTGTGGTTGCTACTTGAGCCAGCTTTGCTTTCTCATTTCCTTGGATACTCTTTATGAAGCTATAACAGTCCTTTTTAAAGTGGCCCTTTTTACCGCAATGGTGGCATTTTAAAATGGCATTAAAGTTGGTCTTGAAAGGCTTGGGCTTGCTTTTAGTTTTTCCATGAAACACTTTAGCTCATTTGAAGATACAGCTTGTAAAACTTTAATGCTTGTATCCTTACTAGAATTTTTTAGTTTGATCTCATGATCAAGCAAACGGTTTTTGACAAAGGCCAGGGTCAAACTTTCAGCAGACAAAATTTCAATGGCAGTGACAACGACATCGTAAGAAGAAGGTAAAGTTAAAAGCAAGTGTGACACTCGCTTACAGACAGTCGCTTAGAAATTGAATTAAAATGCTTTTCGCGCGTCTCTCTGCCTTATTCCACTTTTTATCTACTTCATTTGGCATTTCTTTTCCACTACATATAAAATATCGCTCTCTGCTAATAGAGCCCTGACACGAAGTTTCCAAATGCCGTATTTCTCTCCGTTAAGGGGAGAAATATTTTATAATTTGCTATTCTTTTGCATTGCTTTTGATTCACTACCCTCTAGTACTGAAGGTGGCGATTGGCCATGCTCGCACTACCTACTCGGCTGGTTCTTACATGGGTACTTTCTTAAGTAGCCCTATGGTAAACGAACGACGAACCACCGAAAAAACAAAAATACTTTTGGCCTGTATATTCTGTAACCCACGACGAACCAGAGTACATGGGTACTTTCCTGAGTAGCCCTAAGGTAAACGAACACCGAACCAGGGTACGAAAAAAATGAAAAGCAAAGCGCAAAGAGTAAGCGAAATTTCGATACTTTACTGTTGTCCACGCATTATTCATTAAATGGCAAAAACAAATGCAGTGCTAGCACCGTTATTTTTTCTTCTAGCTTGCACGCGTTTTTTGCATTGCTGGAACATTCTTTGCTGTTGCCGTTTACTTCAGTTTGTGAATAGATTTGCAGTTGACGTACCACCCCAAGTGAAAAAAGTGAACTTGTGAACTTAAGTGATTAATAAACAAAGCAAAACTATTTTAAATGTAAGACCAGCACTTAATTAATCTAATAACAATTAACTTGAAATGTACAGCAAAAGGCATATTAGAAGGCTTAAAGAAAAACAAAAAAAAAATATATATACACAAATTAAATAGTGTCGCGGCGAGCAAAGAGGAGAGTGAAAATGAAAATTTAGTTTGTGAACCAATTGACAATGAACAAGAAAGAAAGTCGGTCAAGCCCGACTATAACATACTCTGTACCAAGAAAATTTGTTTTTTGATCATAACTCGAAAACCGTTCATCCGATCTTCTTCATTCCTTTGGCGATAAGTTATCCCAATAACTAAATATGTCCAGAAGGAACAAGCCATCTATCTTCAAAACTGTGGGAGATATGACGTTTTTTCTAAATTGCGGGGGCGGGAGGGGGCGTGGCCAAAATTGAAAATAAACTTCATCTGCCTGCAGACATAAGAAGCATATGTCCCATACATGTCAAACCTCTATCTCTTACCATCTCTGAGATCTGTGCGTTCATACGGACAGACAGACGGACGGACGTACAGACGGACAGACAGACATGGCTATATCGACTCGGCTGTTGATGCTGATCGACAATATATATACTTTATGGGGTCGGAGATGCTTCCTTCTGGATGTTACATACTTTTCACAAACTTATAATACTCCATGTACCTTCTGTACCGAAGGTACGTAAAAAGAACGTGTGCATGAAATAGATAATATTAATAATATTGAAAGTGAAAATAATGTTGAGGCGGAAAAAAAAAAGCTTGTCTGAGGACTTAAAAATTAGGTTTTTGAAGCATAGGCCGACGCGTCTCAACAGTACATCTCAGGAAAGTACCCATGTACTCTGGTTCGTCGTGGGTTACAAAATATACAGGCCAAAAGTATTTTTGTTTTTTCGGTGGTTCGTCGTTCGTTTACCATAGGGCTACTTAAGAAAGTACCCATGTAAGAACCAGCCGAGTATGTAGTGCGAGCATGGCCAATCGCCACCTCTCTGTTCGCGTCAACTTGTCCCTTCTAAATCACAACACCGACTATACTCACGCTACAGGAGGCAAGCCACAAATGCAAGATCTCGATACTTCCTTGCTCTCTCTCTCTCTCATTCTATTGGTTGCTCTCTACTCGTTGGTCATTGTAGCTTTTCCTTTAAGGTTGTGCAAGGCAAAATTTTAGATAATTTCAACGATTTTTATATAAACACCATTGTATAAGCTGAAGACCCTAACAGGGGTCCACTAGCTGTTTATGGTAAAATTAAATTAAATAAATAAATGCATATATTTTAGGACGCTACCATTGAAAACCAAAAATGCTTTCCTTACTAAGCCTATTTTTCAGACCTTCCTTCCCTTTCTTGGCAGCTATACCTTATTGTTGTCCGATTTCGACCAAATATAACTAATAAATACTGATTTTATACACCTTTTCATTGAAAACGTAAATGTTTTTCTCACTAGAACTAGTTTTTTGACTGATCGTTCCTATTACAGCATTATGCTATATTCATCCGATCCGGCCGGTTCTGATAAATGCGAAGAGTATTTGTACCAGACGACTTCTTCCAAATTTTGGTCAAGGTAGCCTTAAAATGAGCGAAGGAGACAGCATTCAATCAGACGATGGATCATAGCACGAAACACACATTTTTCGATGCGATAAGCCTCTGAGAAAAACAGAAACAAACGCAGCACAAACGATCTCTCAATGAGCGAAACACTTTTTCTGTCGCCTTACTTGGTTTCTGTTACGTGTTTTCGGTTGAGCGAAACTAACGAATCGGCTTGCCACCACTGACAGAACCACTTTTGAGAGAGTGCTCATCAAACAACTGTCTTCAAATGAGCAGAATACACTAAGTCAGCGAAATATTATATATGCTTTAAATGGTCGGAGATGCTACACAGAAAAAAAAATCCCGGAACAGGATTGAAGTGATCCTGTTTTTTGGGATTAAAATAAAAGTGTGAGGCAAATCAATCTTTTACGTATATTTACATTGATTTGCTTAAAATATCGATTATAAACCTGTCTACTTTCAAATTAACTTGTCCGTTTTCGTGGGCTATTTGAATTTAAAAGGGTTATATGTATAGGGTTGCCCATCTGGCCATCTGGCAACGCCATAACTTTTGACAGAGATGTCAGATCGCTTAATGACATACCGCGTTTGAAGCGTCAGTCCAAGCAGATTTTTACCATGGAACAATACACGCCACGCGAGCGCTCTGAAATAGTTGAAATTTACATTCAACAGAACAAGTCAATTGTGAAAACTCAACGTGCTTTTAAAAAATTAAAAAATGTGAAAAGTGCGCCTTCTAAGAACACCATTAAGCGTTTCATCTAAAAACGAAAAATTTTCGACTGGTGAGGCTCTTTCGAATCCGAAGAGGCCAAATAAAAGTCGACCAAGGCGATCGGCCGAGAATATCGCTGCCGTACGAGCCAGTGTTGAGAGGTCTCCAAGAACATCCCAAAAACGCCGTTCTCAGCAGTTGGGCATGGCTCGGTCCACTTTACAACGGATTATTCGCGTTGATTTGCATTTGTTCCCGTACAAAATTCAATTGACGCAAAGATTGTTGCCTGCGGACAAGCCTCGTCGATTGGAATGGGCCCAAAGAGTCATCGAAATGGCCGAAGATGACGAGCAATTTTGGAACAAAATTATCATGTCCGATGAAGCCCATTTCACATTGAATGGGACCGTAAATAAGCAAAATTGCCGTATTTACGCCACTGAAAATCCTCAAGAGATTCAAGAAGTGCCTCTTCATGACGAAAAAGTCACAGTTTGGTGCGGCGTTAGTGCGAAAACGGTCATTGGGCCGTTTTTCTTCCAAAATGAAAATGGCCATGCTGTTACCATCAACCAGGAGCGTTATCGCAACATGATGACCAATTTTGTGATGCCAATTATTCATCGAAAGCGTATGAGGCAGTTCTGGTTTCAACAAGACGGCGCTCCACCGCACACAAGTCGCATAACAATCGATTTTCTGAAGAAATTGTTTCCGGGCCGTTTGATGTCGAAAAGTGGTGATTTGGACTGGCCACCGCGTTCGCCCGATTCGACGCCGCCTGACTTCTTCATGTGGGGATATTTGAAGTCAAAGGTTTACGTTAACAAGCCAAGGACCGTAGAAGAGCTCAAGGACAACATTCGTGAAGAAATAGCCTCTATTCCGGCCGAAATGTTGGCGAAAACGATGGAAAATGCTGCAAAAAGGGCACAATACGCCATCAACGCCAGAGGCGGCCATTTGAGAGATATCATATTCAAAAATTGATGTAAACAAATCTACTTGGAACAAATTAAATGATTAAGATTGCCAACCGCCAAATTTTTATTTTTTTCTTTGATTTTTGAAAAAAAAACATGGGTCCGTCGAATATGGGCAACCCTGTAATTGGAAAAGTGGGCGTACAACAGAAAACTCTGCGGATTTAGATTACAATTTAGTTTTCCATTTAAGAAAATGTCGGCAAGGAAGTATGCAATCAGTTCACAAGTCGATACAACATGGATAACAAATACTAAACAACCTTGGACTTTGTTTATTGCGAGGTGTATTGGATTTAAAATCTCCATCTCGAAGGAGTCAGTAATTTCGGCAGAAATTTGTCAGTGCAATGGATGACATTGCATTTTTTATGTTAAATTATCCAATGGAAATGGCTACATAAAAATATAAGAGAAACATTTATACCCATATTGTCAGTAAGGAATGAATAAAATACCCTGCCACAGTAGTGACCAACTCACCGTGAATCACATCTTTTCTGTATGCACTCACTTCCTTAACTCCCGTTCCAAATACTTCCCTAACGCCAAGGCACTCCCCCAACTCTCAAACCCCAACAAACAATATATGATAACCAATATTTATACCGATATTTAACCCTTTAAGTCAAACGTAACATTCCATATTTTCTACAGTAACCAACATCATCATCAGTAACCCATATCTCTAAGTCATAAAAATCAATCAACCAATGTAATCTTCTACAAATATTACTTTAAGCTTACCGTTTAGCTTAAGGTCTATACCATGGCTTAAGTTCGAATGTCGCCCTTTTACAGCGCATAGGAACAGTTTGTACATAAATATTTAAATTTATGCCTCAAATAAATTATAGTTTCTGCACTTAGGATACTACATTTGCAAAATTCAGTGAAATATTTAATCAGATCAATTTACATGAACACGTAAGCAAGCAAAAGCTCTGGGAGAGCTCACATACAAGCGAGTGTTTTTTTGCATATCAGTCAGAAAAAATACAATTAATGTATTTCTGACCTAAAACAACCAAACAGAAGCAGAAAGCGCAGTTAAATATCATTTGGTCCCTCACTTCCATGGCCCTTTTAAAAACCAAAGAGGTCCAGTTCAGTTCAGGTTCGGTGAGTCATAAGTTTAAGTGTTTAGGTTCCGGTTCGAGGAAAATGAAAATCCAAAGCAAACCGATTCTCAGGTGTTCGGTTTTGGACCGACTTTCAGCTTTAATACTTTACTTCTGCCTGTTACATACATTTGGACGCATTTTTCAAGATAAGAAGAAAATGGCTGGACTTTAGAAAATCTAAAAAATTAGCTTTACATCAAATAAGGGTTTTGCAAGGGTAGAATAGTCCATTAAATTATGTTTTACACGCAAAGCTGGCTTAATAAGGAATAGGAATATGCAATATGGCGGTAATTAGATGAACTTACTTTTGATCGAAGCTTTGTTTCTATTATCCTCTAAGCTTGTTGGCGGTTCATGTTTGTTGGGTTTATTAAATGGGAAACTATTGCGGCAAGTTGTATTATTGACATCTGTTAAAATATCCTTTTTGCCATCATTGCAATTAAAGGACTAAAAATCATTATGAAAATTTTAATAACTTCATAACTACTACTTACTTTTTCAAGCTGGAGTGGATACATCATTAATGGTTCACTTCGGCTAACAACTATTAGGTATGGAGCCATAATTTTAACATTTGATCGTCTTGTAGGGTCATATGCTTCGTCCAGTAATAAAAACTTTTCCATATTATCCACACTTAAGCTTGGAATAACGTGAATATTTATAATCAGCTGGGTCTCACAAGATCGTTCTTTATTCGCTTGGCATTTAATTAAAATGGAATTTAAATTCGTCGACGTTGTGGGATCAATAATGCACTTAGCAGAAGTGCAGCTAAAAATAAGTTGTGCCGCAGCCCATAAGGCAACCATAACATTTTGACCCATTATTGTATATTTGATGTCGGCAAATACTTATTTTTTAAGTGACTGATTCGATCAAAATGTAAAATTGTTTAAAAAATAATTTTGAAGTATACAACTAAAAGCCGTCTTTATATTTCCTTAGTACACAGTGAGTAGTAAATGTGAGTAGCTTAAAATTATAAAAGTCACAGACAGAACTCCAAGCATGTCCATTTCACCGCTGCGTATCTCAGTATTGTTCGACCAGTGTGGTTGAGCTTACTCCGCCTATTTAATGCAATTGCATGAATTGGCAACCAAAACGTGCCTATACTGAACTAAGAGATCCAAAGAAGGAGTGGATATTCAGTTTTGAATTGAGTTTGGGCTACAACAGAATAAATTTACGAAGCAAACTCAGGCGTGTTCGCTGCAACGCAAATTATGCTGAGCTGGCTTGAGGTCAAGAAAGCTTAACGAGAGCGTTAGTTAAAGTCGGAACAGCCCGACTTCGAAATACCCGTTACTCAAGGCAATTCGTGTTTTATAACCTCATGCGGCTCATATAAGTATGCAACGTTTTTTTAACTCTGCCATTTAGTATCCGATCTTTATGAAAATTTGTGAGATTGTACATATTGGCCCCATGCACTATACTGCAAAATATGAGCTCGATAGCTTACAAATTTTTGGAGATATTCACCATTTTTTATTGCTGGGGCGGGAGGGGGCGTGGCCAAAATTTGAAACAAACTTGATCTGCCTACACACAATACTAGCTTACATCTAAAATTTGGTAGCTCTAGCTCTTCTAGTCTATGAGATCTAGGTGTTCATACAGACGGACGGACGGACGGACGGACAGACGGACATGGCTATATCGACTCGACTGTTGATGCTGATGAAGAATATATATTTTATTATATCGGAGATGCTTCCTTCTGCCTGTTACATACATTGCACGACTTTAGTACACCCTTTTTACTCTACAAGTAACGGGTATAATAAAAAAATCCATCGGACTGACTGAGCCCGTAGTTCCGGTGATCGTCCAAAGAGGTTAAACGCTAACTATATTACCTTCTGGTTGATCCAGCCATTAATTTTATCTTCAAACAAAAAACCAGAGATGCGAACCGGTTCTGAGCTGAACCGGTTTTGAACCGAACCGAACCGATTATTCCCGCTGGTGAACCGAACCGCAAACCAAACCGGCTTCCTTTCAGAATTTCTGAACCGAACCGAAAACCACAAATAAAAACGGTTCGGTTCAGTTCAGTTCTCTGACAAGTTTTAACGGGAATTGCTTTCCTCTAGCCAATGATTTTGATTAATTAGGAAATTTGAATCGTTTCCCGAAGATAATTTTCAAACATTTCGTTCGACCCTCTACATATTTAGCGTTGTCGGATCGATATAACTTTTATGGATGACCTGAAGAGAATTTAACAAGTCTTCTGCAATTTCCCGCCGATCTCTTAATTAACCTGTCATCAATCTAAATTTGTTTTTTTCATTAGACAATATTTTAAATTTTCTGTGGTACTTCTTAACCTTAATTCAATCTTAATTTGCCAATAAATAAGGGCATTCCTCCAGGGACTGATAGACGAGTCCTGGGAATCCGACATAATAATCTTTGCAGATTGCTCTAAGGATTTTAAAGATATTCAAATGGATTATTGGAATCAAATTTCAAAAATGGTCGAATAGCCACTTCACCGAAATCTTATTTTATGCGCCTTTGTGAACCACTGAACCGAAGCGAAACCGCGATTCATTTAGAAACTGTGCGAACCACTGAACCGAGCCAGTACTTATTTTCGAGTGGTTTACATTACTGCAAAAAACCCGTATGGTTTTAACTTTAATTGGATATAGATTGACCTAAGTAAGAATTAAGTCTCAGACTTTACTTTGTCATAAACCTCACTTTCTGTGAGCCAAGAGCGTTCGGTGAATATCAAGTTGTGTCGACGGTGCTCTCCACACAAGACATCAACTAAAACCTCACCGGACCTAAAAATGTTTTAGTTGTGCTAAAAGAAGTTGGGACGGCCCTTGAACTGAAACTCTGAAAATGTCCAAAGAAAGTATAGACATGAACTTTCCGTAGTCTAATACAAACAATCGCCCACTTATAATAGACATAGCAAAAAATGGTTCATATCGAAATTCGAATTTTGTACAATCTCAGCATATCCGCCCTGATTTTTATACTCTGTACCGTAGGTACATAGAGTATTATAAGTTTGTGCAAAAGTATGTAACATCCATAAGGAAGCATCTCCGACCCCATAAAGTATATATATTCTTGATCAGCATCAACAGCCGAGTCGATATAGCCATGTCCGTCTGTCCGTCTGTCTGTCCGTATGAACGCACAGATCTCAGAGATGGTAAGAGATAGAGGCTTGACATGTATGGGACATATGCTTCTTATGTCTGCAGGCAGATCAAGTTTATTTTCAATTTTGGCCACGCCCCCTGCCGCCCCCGCAATTTAGAAAAAACGTCATATCTCCTACAGTTTTAAAGATAGGTGGGTTGTTCCTTCTAGATATATTTAGTAATAAGGATATCTTATCGATCAGCCAAAGGAATGGTGAAGATTGGATGAACGGTTTTCGAGTTATGATCAAAAGACTGTTCGCTGCAGCAGCGCAGAAGCAGAGCTGCTTTCAGCTACTACTGCAGCATCAAAATTTATGCTGAGCGTATAATTTCGTTGGTACAGAGTATGCGGGCTTGACAGCCTTTCTTTCTTGTTAAATATCTGTTTTTCTAGGTTTTTCTTTAATGATAAGTACAAGTTTTGAGTATTTGGTAATTAACAGGGATGCAAACCACTTTAAAATACGTACTCGTTCGGTTCAGTGGCTTATAGTGTTGGGTAAAGGTTGTTTATTTCAGTGAACATGTTCACTTGTTCTTTTTTTTCACAGTGAGTCAACTCAGTCAAATTGCTCAGTTGTTCAGTTGCTCAGTTGTTCAGATGTTCAGTTGTTCAGTTGTTCAGCTGTTTAGTTTCTCAGTTGTTCAGTTGCTCAGTTGTTCAGATGTTCAGTTGTTCAGTTGTTCAGTTGTTCAGTTGTTCAGTTGTTCAGTTGTTCAGTTGTTCAGTTGTTCAGTTGTTCAGTTGTTCAGTTGTTCAGTTGTTCAGTTGTTCAGTTGTTCAGTTGTTCAGCTGTTCAGTTGTTCGGTTATTCAGTTGTTCAGTTGTTCAGTTGTTCAGTTGTTCAGTTGTTCAGTTGTTCAGTTGTTCAGTTGTTCAGTTGTTCAGTTGTTCAGTTGTTCAGTTGTTCAGTTGTTCAGTTGTTCAGTTGTTCAGTTGTTCAGTTGTTCAGTTGTTCAGTTGTTCAGTTGTTCAGTTGTTCAGTTGTTCAGTTGTTCAGTTGTTCAGTTGTTCAGTTGTTCAGTTGTTCAGTTGTTCAGTTGTTCAGTTGTTCAGTTGTTCAGTTGTTCAGTTGTTCAGTTGTTCAGTTGTTCAGTTGTTCAGTTGTTTAGTTGTTCAGCTGTTAAGCTGTTCAGTTGTTCAGTTGCTCAGTTCCTCAGGTGTTGAGTTCCTTAATTGTTGAGTAGCTGTTGACGAGCCAATGTGTATTGAAATGAAAGACATACTTTACTACTGAATTTAATCTGGCTTATAAGTTTGACCTGCTCGACGTTTCCCTGAACTGCAGAATTCTCGTTGTTGTTGTTCTGTCGGACAACTGCCTCCACTGCAGCCGGGCGTTTGCTTTTAAGGTGGCGGCTTAGATTGCTTTGTGAGTTACACCTTAAAGTAACGCTGCAGTATTTACATTGTGCCTTTTTATTATCCATTTCGGTGAAATGGTTCCAAACATCGCTGTGCTTTCTGGTCAAAACCGATTTGAATAAAAACAACGGACGAGACTGCCACATCAGAAGACTGCTTAACACAGAGTTGCCATGCAGTCACCGAACTAAGTTAACAGTCACTGATCACCTCACTGAACTAGTTACTGAACAACTCTCTGAACAAATCTCTGAACTGGATACTGAACAACTCACGGAGCAATAGAGATAGAACAAGAGCTGCTGAACAACTCTTAATGAACTACTCACGGAACAAGAGCGACTGAAATAGAACGATTGAACAACTCTGAAAGAACACGTCTCACTGAGCGACTGAACAACTCTGGGTGAACATCTCACAGAACAAGAGCAGCTGAACAACTCTGACAGAACAAGACTCACTGAGCGACTGAACAACTCTCGGTGAACAACTCACAGAACAGGAGCAACTGAACAACTCTGACAGAACAAGACTCACTGAGCGACTGAACAACTCTGGGTGAACAACTCACAGAACAAGAGCAACTGAACAACTCTGACTGAACAAAAATGAACAACTAATGAAGAACATGTTCACTTGCTCAGTTTAGTGAGCAACTCAATTTTGTTCACTCACTCATGAACAACCCAACACTAGTGGCTTACCCAGTTTCTGAACCGCCGGTCCGCTCATTACTTGGTTTTTGGAGGTAGCTAAACCGCGGTTTCGGTTCGGTTCAGTGGTTCATAAGGGCATATAATGAAATATTATGATTTCTGTTGTAATGCGACTTTGATCCCTATAAACCATTTGAATATCTTTAAAATCCCAAGAAGAATGTCGAAAATCGGATTTACAGAATTCGTCTATATTTTCCTAGAAATATAAGAAAAAGCTCTCCTGGCTTCTTAGCCAATTAAGGTAAAGTTCTACAGAAAATTGAAAATGGATGAAGGAATGCAGATTGATGACAAGAATATTAGGGGATCGACAGGCCATTGCAGACGACTTGCAGAATTACATGTTGTACAATTTATATCAAGTCACCCTTGAAGGGTATTTCGATCAGGCATCGCTAAGGATGTAGAGGGTCGATCAAAATTTCTTATAAAAATAATCTTAGGAATACGATTTCAATTCGCAAGTTAATTAGTAAAATTGGCTAGAGAAAAGCGACTCCCATCTTAAAACTCGTAAGAAAACTGAACCGAACCAAACCGTTTTCCTTTGTGGTTTCCTAAAAAGGAAGTCGGTTTGGCTTGCGGTTCGGTTTGGTTTATAACCGGCTCGGCTCAGAACCGGTTTGCATCCCTGGTAATTTACGACTTCAGTATTAGATTTTACACCAATGTTTTGGCATATCCTTTAAAGGGATCAAGCTGTAAAAAAAGTTTCTTAACATTTAAAAAAAAATGTATTTTCGGTTTTGGTGTCTGATTTTGGGTAACGCTTACTTTGTTGAAGTGTGAACAGCAAACAAGTCCGCTTCAAAAAGGCCGACACAGCTACACTGGCTGCAGCCTGGACTAATGGACCTCTAGTAAAATCGGCAAAGGATTGGCGTCATGTCAGTAACTCTCAAAACGTAATACGTGTTTTTTTGGGGCTAACTGTGTGCTCTACAGATTTGATAGACTGGAAATCTAGCATGAAACATTTTTATAACCGACAAAGAAAATAACAATAACCAAGAGGACAATGCTGACGCTGGAAAATAACTAAATACTTAGTATTTATAAAATATTTCACTAATTTGTAAACTCATTTATTACATATCTTCAAAGTGGCCACTTGCACCAAAATGCCGCCGCTTAGTGAAAACTGACTGGCTTTAATGGTGGCAGATGAAATCGGTTCTGAATGAAATAAGGGACAAGCTTCGAGAGATTAAAATCTGAACAAAATAGAATTTGTTGTGTATTCTGCTTAGTTTAGCCGCGGTGCAGTAAATATGGAATAGGGCGATTGCGACTGAGAGACTCCATTTGTCAAAAATGGAAGCAAATCGTTGCCCATGTAAAGTTAATGTTTCACAAATGATTAATTGCAAATTTTGAGATATGGTGGATGCAGTTCACAGCTTTTCTTTTGTTTAAATTTTTTTCCACCGTTCACGTGTACTGGTGTTTGCCAGAGTTGCGAGGTAACTTTTTAGTTTTAGCATGCTGCAAATTTTCTTGTTACTGAAAACAATCAATTTTTTCCCACAAAGACTACTTTTCTGACTCTACTTTTCTATGGCAGCTATGCTATATATACTACGTTTATGCTTGCAAAATATCATGATTTCTTACGCTTTGAAGTATGCCAACTATATTTTCGTTAACAATTATCCATTTGAATGAAATAATTGATTTGCAGTGATAAACCTAGTCCACACTGTACATTCACGGAGATTGTCTGACAAGTGTTAGGTGTAATAAACAAATGAGGTTTAAGGAAAATATTATTAAATAAAATATATTATATATAAATCAAGGCTGCAAACCTTCAAAATTATCCATGAGGTTCGGTCCGGGGGTTCGAACCCATTGTAAACTCCAAGGTTCGGTTCGCGGACCGGTTCTTGGCACCCCTGAACCCAAGGTTTTGGTTCGAACCAAGGTTCGCTTGCACATAAACGAATATTTTCAGTTTTGATTTATTAATACGTTCAAAATAAAACATGTATACTTTCTATCTGTATGCTTAATCATAATAATCATTACTTAAGTTATTTCAATAATCAAATCCATTAGATGACATTAAGAGCTTTTAGAAACAGCTTAGTTTAAGCTAATTAGCATTATATCTTCCAAGAGCTGTTCATCTACACTAGCTCTTAAATCAGAAAGAACAAACTTAAGTACTGAAAATGCTTCTTCAATTGATACCTGAGTTGCTGGTACAGCTAGTTTAGTCAAAGCAATATTTTTAACAACATTTTAAAACATTTGTCGATGGATGTGATCTTAGACAACTTTCGA
Organism: Lordiphosa andalusiaca; assembly: GCA_035044965.1. NCBI lineage: Eukaryota > Metazoa > Arthropoda > Insecta > Diptera > Drosophilidae > Lordiphosa > Lordiphosa andalusiaca. The sequence goes on along the minus strand of JAWNNM010001191.1, from coordinate 2,903 downwards.
AGGAATCTATAACATCCTTCATAGATTTTTTATTTGATATTTGTTTATTGCTTTCTATTGCTTTCAGAAACTTCTCGTCTTGGCAATCAGTCGTTGAGTCATTTATTGTCGAATTTTGAAACCTCTCATTAAGCATATTAAATTGGTGAACCGAACCTCATCCTTCGAAAAAGTGGTCCGGCTCGGGTTCGGGTTCGAGGAGTCAAAAATGTAAGGCGCCTGGTTCATGGTCCGGTTCGCAAACCCCAAAAAACCTGAACCGAACCGGTTCTCAGGGGTTCGGTTCCGGACCGGCTTGCAGCCTTGATATAAATACAACATACTTTGAGGCGCAAAAATCATGACTTTTTATTCAAGCATAAACGTAGTAATAGTGACATATCCAATATTCACCTTACCCTTTTTACCATATTCATACACACTGTGGCGACCCTTTTTACAATATTCATACCCACTGTATTTCAAACCACGAGATTCGCCCAAATAAGTAGAAAAGTTCAACATATCTGTGCGCAGATCTCGCTCCCAAACTGAATCATATCACCAATCAGAAGATGCCAACATAGCCAGCATAAACAATTGACCATTCCTTTGTTCTTGCCACATGCACGATGTTACGTACGCCAAAGCATCATCTTTTTCCTTTAAATAGAACATAATCCACAGATTGTACTTTAGTCTTAATTTGATCATCAACCACACACATGGTGTAAAATAAAAGAACATTGATTTTTTTTTTTTTTTGATTAAATGCGGAACTCATTATTGGCGCAGCCGGTAGGATCGTGAAATAAATGTAATATCGGTTATTCGTAAGTGATACGATCAATTAAAGAAGGCTTATCATACAACTGGTATCCTTCTTGATCAACTAGTGTAATTGTGCACAATATCACAATTAAATCGAACCTTTTTACAAAAATCGCGATCCGCTAAAGAACACTACGTGTGAATTCAAATCAAATTGAAAATCCAATTAAGTGATTGAAAACATATTGATTTATTGACCAAATTGCAAACACAACAACAACACATGTTTAAAAATGGATCACCCACGTGCAAACTTTATCGCAGCACCTGCTATGATCTTGTTAAACGAACAAAATCTCAGCCAGCTTTTGCAACAAACTCGAAATGTATCAATCTTCGAAGGCGACCTAGTAGCTTTGGCTCCATTTATAAGAAGGATTGACTACTTACGCCAACTATATGGCACAAACAACGATTGCAATTGAGATCCAGATATCAGGCGAAGCACAGAAGTTATTACAAATGTGGCAGATCAACGATTGGGCCGGGCTAAGGCAAGCCCTTATCTCTGTATACAAAACGCAAACACCTGTTGAAGAACTCCTAAGACGACTATACAACACAAACTACCAAGGAAACCTCAATAAGTTCTGCGGCGATGTCGAAGCAAAGATGTTCATCATCACTAATAACCCTGCAGTACTGGAGGTAGCTTTTGGCCATGCGGTAAGTGGGTACTTACAACATGGGTACTTACAATGCTGACCCTATGGTAAGCGAACGCCAAACCATCTAGTGAAAAAAAAATTTTTCTACGAAAGCGTAAACAAAAAGTAGCGGTCAATCATTGCATTTGAATTTGATATTTTGTGGAAAGGGCATAGACACGAAAATGAAAAAACAAAAAAGTTCGATTATTAATTCACTGCCTTTGAATTTACAAAAGACAAATTTACAATAATAACGCAAGAACCGTTTGTTCTCTATTGCTTTTCGCTCTTTCGCAATGCTCAACGCAGCTGTGTTTGCCAGTTAACGAATTTTTGGCAGCTTAGCGGTTGTGCAGCAGTGAAAATAAATAAAATATACAAACTAATAAATAAATAAAAAAATTAATAAATTGCAACTCCAGAAGAAGCTTCACTTTAAAAACTTCAGCTGCAACAAAATTAAAAAAGACTCCGAAAAAATTCCTTCAGAATAATTTAAGAATAAAAAGAAAAAATGTAAAATAAAATAAAAATTTAATTTAACAGTGGTAGTTGTGATTATTTAATAACTTATAATTAGTGATTTTTCATACGCTTAGCATGGGTACCCTTTTTACCGACCCTTACATGGGATCCTATGTAAGTACTCTTTTTACCGACCCTTACATGGGGTCATATGTCAGAAGTCTTTTTACCGACCCTTACATGGGGTCCTATTTCACCAGTTCCTGGGTAAACGAGGTGGTGGCGATTGACCCTATTTGCGGACATTTCAAACAAAATTGGAAATGAGAAAACGCATTGCTTAGGGTTAGTAAAGTAAGTAGGGGTGGTCTCCTGGTAACCGCTTATTTCTCCAGCTTCGAACTAGTGACCAGTACTGCAGAGTTAGAAGGTAATGCTGAAAACTTAAGATTGTATACAAGCTCTATGACAAATACAGTGAAAAATCTAATTCAAAGAAAATCACCTGATAGGCTTTTCATGACTCTCGCGAGACAAGACATCTCAACAGTTTTAAAATAAGTGGCTCAAATGGAAGGCTATTATGAAGAGACAGACAAAAAACACTCACCACTAACTCACTCACTCTCTAACCAATACAATCGCAATTATCAGCCACAGAGTAATTACTCAAACAGACCAAACCAAACTTACTCACACCCTCCTTCGAAAAGACAAACTAATATCAGTTCAGGTCAATATAAAGGACAAATACAAGAATTCAGACAGAATTTACAGAAAGGACAAATGAACAATCCAGACAATTATAATAGAGAATAGAGAATAGCGAATAGAGAGAGAGACTCTTGTGAGTAATTGACGTGTTTTTTTGTGCTCCGCAACAATTCATTTCTTGTGTCGTTTAACATGCCAATTTTGTCGCAAATCTAACGTAATTAATTTTATTAGCATTGCCTGCCATCGGTTTTTGCTTTTCTT